>JAKSZP010002734.1:0-200265 GCA_022478985.1 Massospora cicadina
TTGAGGCAATTTGGGCCATGTCAAGACCAAAGAAACCAAGATAGTCAAGTATTTTTAGGAATAGTCATGTACTATTGAATTTTATCACAAACTTTGTTTCCATTGCTGGACATCCTTCCAACTACTATAGAATCCAAATAAAGGCTTTTAGTGTAATTAAAAGCACAGAACTCTTTTGATGCACATAGAATGTATTTAATGATTGAATCAATATTGCACTATCCGAAATTTGATCGCCCTTTCATTATACAGATGTGTGCATACCTATCTGCAATTGATATATTAAGTCAAGTGGATGAAACTGGCAGCAAACACATTGTAGCATATGCGAGCCAAACACTGAGTAAAAGAGCAAAATTACACTATAACGGAGCCTAAAAGTCTTGTGCTGATATACGCCTGTAAACAACTCAGAGTATATATCTATGGGGTACATTTCCAGGTGGCAACAGACCACTCTTCGCTCAAATGGATTTAGAATTTAAAAGATCTGGAAGGGAAATTGTCCCACCAGGACTTAAAATTGTAAGAATATAAATTTGAGACTTTACATTGCTCGAGTACTTCACAAAAATATGCATATAGACCATTGCAATTGCGAACAGTTCTAGCTCTACAGAGGGAAGCAAATGATTATATGAGAATATTATTTCTTGATATGTCCAATAAAAACGACCATAAATTTACCAAGAATTGAATAAGTCAATGGAAAACATGGAAATTTTCAAGGGTCAACTGTTTGTGTTGTTGGGGAAAAATCTCTAGTTTTTCCAAAACTTTTTAATAACCAAGGTTATTAACGCAGCTTATAACTAATTGTACACGAAGGCCTAAAAACCTTAGAGCATGTTTGTCAGGAGTACTATTGGTAATTACTAATTTTTTGAAATCATAGAAACTAAAGGATCTTGTGCAATGTGTCACGCCCACAAGCCCTATAAAATTAACCATTTTATGACTATTAAAGCTTGGATTTGCATGGCACACTATATCTATTGATATAATTGGACCATTAGTTATGAGTACTGAAAGAAACTATTACATTATTGTGGCTATCAACCAAGTGAATTGTTAGTAAATACGCGCGCTCCAGCCAAGTAAATTCCAGCAGCACTGCCAAATTCATAACAGAGCAGTTGATACATTATCATGGTTGATCTCAAGATATTTAGCAGATAACAGAAGCAACTTCACTGCAATGTAGTAAAAACTAAATGAGATAATGGGAATTTGAGGACTGCTGATGACACCTTATCATCAGGAAAAAATAGAATTGTTAAAATGATAAATGGTACTCTAACAACTACTCTTAAGAAGCTTGTAGCTGGCAAACCTTTGAGTTGGGCAACTTATTTTATCTTTTCAAAGTTTGTTTATAACTTAAGTTATTACTTTTTAATTTAATTTTATTCGAGGTGGGCCGACCTGGGGACGATACCGCACCGATTAGAGAAGTGAAGAAAATGGGAAAGGAGGATAAACCCCGGAAAACCTCCATGCGCAGCGTATGATAGGCCAGGAACTCCATGGACCGCCTTTGCTATTTGCTATCTCGGTTCGGGGCATTGGCGCGCAAAACCAACACAGTCAAAATCGTCCCCTACCCAAAGTCCATTACCGAGATCGAACTCGGGAGGCAGTGGTAGAGGGTCTATACTCTACCACTGGGGTATCCTCTCTTATAACTTAAGTTATTACTAATATACCAGTAAATCACCACTTGAACTAATTTATGGACATCAGGCATGTTTGCCACCCATTATATCCACACTAGAACAAGTTTTAAGATGATGCTCTTAAAATAATCGGAGAGCCTAACAAAAGCTTTAATATGATATAATCTTCAGCCTATTCTGATTCTATTAAATGGAATTAAGGCTAAAGCATACCGAGATTTAAGACGTCCAACTCTCTGACCTTCGAATTTGGTGGAAGAGGTTATCTATTGTGGCACCTATAGGTATGGACATAAGAATAAGTTGGACAAGCACAGGGTTGGCCCATTTGAGGTCATAAATTTGATGGCATTAGATGCATATACAGTTAAGACCTCTAAAATGGAAGAAGTTTTGAATAGACTACATGAAATGTTACCTGAGAATATAGATATTTATTAATACTTGAGTGAAAAAGAATAAAAAATTTATATATCGCTAGTATAATGATATTTTCTTTTTAATAAACTATTATAAAGAATCATAACTTAAGCTTAAATTACTCCAACTAAATTAGTAATAGATGCCAATATTAAATTTATTCGATCTGAAATCAATTAATAGGCTTTTAATGCTAGTATTATGTTATTACGACCCTTGAGAGAGGATTGTACAAATGACCACTAACAAACCGTTAATGAGTAGTGGAGTATGATCAAGAGCATCGTGAAACCTAGTCTGTTACCCTTAGGAGAAACGCGTTGACAACAGACATTTTGAAAAAAGATAGTCTAGTTAATCCGTGGAAGTGTTGGGTTAGAACCAGATTTTGCTTTTCCATTATGTTCTGAAGTTAGGATTCTATCTAATTGAGCTTGTTTGCTAATTTATTTAGCTAGTTTTTATTTTTATTGACTTCCAAATGGGAAGTTCAAACTTAGCTTTGATCAAATGATCATAACTATTTTAATTATAAGTCTTTAGAACTATTATAATGATCCCTAATAACTTTTGATGTGACCAGCACTTGCGGGCATAATCATCAAGGCTTTTGGACATGTTTTTGCGAAGTCCTTACTTATCATCAATCTAATCAGTAATTATGGCAACATCAATGACTATCTACTTACCAGTAACTAATGCCATTAATTTTTGTATTATATTTTTTAGAAACATTGTTTTTCACATGAATTACATTTCTACCCACTCCTAGGTCTGTGCAAACTCTAGAGAAGGTGGAGAAGGAATTATCCTATATTATAGCAGAAACTACTAATATGGCAATTAGATATCTGGGCATCTTATTGCCTTTCGTCACTTATAAAAAACTCCTACTCTCATTTTTAATGATATACCTTAGTTTTAGTACTAACTTTTTCTAGCAGCGTTTATTAATATATGGATAGTTCAAGGTTGCTTAAGTACACTTTAAGTAAACAATAGCCATACATTTTATGCCTGAATCATTTTTGACTCATACCATGCTTCCTGTCATCAAGCAGCGAAGCAACCATTATATAAATTCACCTCAAAACCTGTAAAGTTTCCGCTTTTAACACTTTTGCACAAGAAAGATGGTATACTTGGCGTTTTCATGGATAATCACTTTTCTAGTAATAGATGGTCCCAACCCAAGGGGGATTCATTGATGTTTGCTTAGTTACTATGAGCTCCTAAGAGTCTGAGGCAAAGGGAGATGAGGGAAAAGCATATATAAAGGGAGGGGCGTTGATGCGCCAGAGCCTTGTGCAGCTAAGACTAAGAGGGGAAGGTTGGCGACATAGTTTAGACTTTAGGTGTCATCTTGAAAAGCTCTGGAAGTGGTCAGTCATGTGCTGTAGGGTCCATACTTGCAAGTCAAAAGCTTCTATAAGGAAGATATTGTGGATTATTCATATTGCCTAGGCATAGGCAAGGACTCAGAGGGTCAGTCGCTATCTAGGTAAGGTATGCTCAAAGAACAGATGTTAAACATGATTTCCAGGCCATGGAAGGGCATGGAGGAGAGCGAAGATCTTGAGCCAGAACGCATATAACCTGGGTAGGTAAAAAATCATTGGAAATGAGAGTCAATAGGATCCAAACAACGGGGCAGCTATGACGTTAAAAGGAAAAAACAGTTAGATCCTCTTGTCTTTTAGAAACAATGAAGTACCCGCCATAGGGTTTTAGACACCTTCAAATAAAGTATTGGGTGGTACACATCCTTCCAGAGCCTTAAGAGGTTTATACTCATTGAGGAAGGGAGGAGTCAAGAAGGCATAAGAGGATTGGAGGTCTATTTTGGGGATTGAGGCGAGATATGACTACCTGTTCTTTGTGTGCTAACACATGGAGACGGGGGATGAGGCTTGGCCATCTTTTGTATATGAGAAGATATGTACACCCCATGTGTACATCACTCTCAGGGCAAGAAAAGCTTTATTCCAATACTTAGAGAAGGAGGGTCTTAGGCTAAGGCATAAAATTAGTAATCCACTCCAATAAAGATGTCAGCGATGCTATAGGAAGGCCCAGATATTCTGACGCAGATTGGCGGAGGGCAGGTGCCCACTAGGGCATGGGTGTCACATCCTAGAAGACAACTTGTCGAAGGAGCTTCAGGTAAATGGAGGTGGCATTAGTGAGGGTGTCCAAAAGCATTAGTCTACCTTAAAGAGAGGTAGGGCTTTTGTTGTCAGTGCCATGTGTGGGTAGTTGGAGCCCCAGAACAGCAGCAGAGGAGAACATTGAGCCGTGTATAGAAGATTCAGAGAATTGACAGACATGCAGGAGGAACCAAACTTTAGAAAGGAGGAATACATTGCCTATCAGGGCCTGACCCTGTGGGGCTATAATCTGTTTGTTTCAGATAAAAACCTATTGTTCCCCGCTTCCAGTAAAAAGTCCTTATTGGCACTGAGTGTTTCTCCTTTTAAGATGGTCAGGACCCTGGGTGACGTAATATGTTACATGAAGGCTCCATGCCAAATGATGGGGGGATGCGGGAGAGCCAACCTGTACTATCAATGCATTGGAGGTGTTGACCTTAGCATTATACGCCTTGGTTAATTCTCAAGAATCATTAGCAAGGGTGGTGTCCTCAAAGCATCCAAACGAGATGGCAGTGTCATCTGCAAATGATATAGTCAGGTAGGGGTCTACCTGTTACTATAACTCCCATCAGCTTCTTCTCAAGGAGGCCAATAGAGGATACAGAGTAATATCAGAAAGGATGATAATCAGAGGTTCACCTTGGCAGAGACCCAGCCCAACTTTGACTGCCACTTCGAATCACATTGGTGCTAAGAATCTGGTATGGTGTTGGTTATAGAGCGCGGTGATCCAACGTCTTGATGTAGATGTAAGTTGGAAGTTGGATTAGAAAGAATTTATGTACTATAAGCAACCCAAACATAAGTCTTAACAATATTCAGAAGATCCAAAAAGCCATTTGCGCTGTGTGAGAGTAGTCAAAGTCGCGAGGAGGTCATTATAGTTATCCCAAAGTGATCTCCTCAGAATAAAAACCATGTTGATAGGGGTTCAGGAGAGCGACACCCATACTGTTATGCAAGTGGCCAGAAGCTTTGTGAACAACATTTGGCCGAGTTAATTAATGCTATAAGGCGCTAGTTAGCCAGTTTTTCACAGTCTAAAATTTTATGAATGAGTGTCGTTAATAAACGCTTAGAATCAGGGAGGACCTTGCCTTGCGCCAAAAGAGAGGTGAAAAGGTCACAGAGGAATTTGGCTATCCTAAGGGTTCAAAAAGGTATACCTCAAAAGTTATGCTGTCAGAGCCAGGGGCTTTAATCCATGGAGAATTTTAGGAGAATATCAATAACCTCCTGACAGGTGATACAGGCAAAAACTTTGTCTGCCTGTAAATCAGTAAGAAGCGCTGAAGCACATCATAAGAAGCTTATATACCTTATGGGTCAGACTAGTTAGCATGGAACAGGCTGGAATAGAAGCGGTGCAGTTCCTGCATGATGGCTTCTTTGTCCATTGTAGAGGTGGTGCAAATCTTCAGTGCCGTGTTTTTTCGCTGTATATCTAGCTTTTAGCTTCTGAAAGAAGAAGTGGGTAGGTCGTTCCCACTGGGCATAATAGCAGGAAGATGTGAAGTTAGCTTCCACTCTTCCTACAATGCAAATCTGAACGAAAGGCTTTTTGAGCAGCTTCACAATCATCCAGTCAATTGTGAGAGGGAGAATGTTTGCAGTTCTGTTCCGAGTGCTTAATTCTAGCTTCGGTTTTTTGATTCTGGCGCGAGCTGTAATCATCTGGACTTTAGCGCAGATATAGGCAACCTGGTTGATTCCTGCCTTAGTTACTGCCTAACTCGCACTGAGGTTGCTCAGGTGAATGGTTGTGAGGAAAAGGGTTTCCCATATGGTTATAATCAACTTCACCTTAGCAAAGGGGCTGTTTAGAAGAGGCACGGAAAACCTTGGCCAAAACCTGCGCAATGCTATGAGCTTGGTGGTAAGAACAACAGTGAGCGACATGTGATCACCCAGATGATTGTCACGAGATATTGGAGATGTAACACAGCCAATCATAAGGGGCTTATCAGTGCCAAGTCAATGTGCGAAGCTGACTGGTATTTTCCTCCGTTGTACTGGATCCTGGTCATATAACCAAGGCCAGAAGTGGAGGGTGGCAGCAAAACTATGAAGCCACTAGCGCATAGGAGTCCTGGAGTCTACTGGATCTGAGGCTTTCATTTATTGCAGGGGGTAAGAGTCACAGTTGGGATTTTAAATATGACTATATTATCCTGCCTGACCAAGATTATAAGTACGCTTGTTTACTAGAGGATTCATCCCACTAGATAATATGTGAGTTATTGTCCTATATGATAACTATTGTCTGGCAATTTACCCTAAAAAGATATTTTTCAATCAGCAGGGTTTTGATCTGCTGGACCAATAGTGTTTTGTCAGGGTTTGTCACCTGACAAAAACAATCAACTAGATTGTAGATTCAATATGAGAAATTCGTTTTGGCTTGTATAAGTTTAATAGGTTTTATTGCCAATTGATAAAGGATTATTGGAGTTTCTAGGAGAGTGATGCCGCCTGTAATAGCAACTGGCAATTTAGCCTTTTGGTATCATGATTTTCTGGTTGTGGGTAAGTGTCCCATTACCTAAACAGGTTGCTAACTTGCCAAGGTTGAATCACTGGGGTTGAATGAGGGCGTTGAACCACGTTCTGCATTTTATTTAAGAGAAAAGTGAGTTTTGAGTAGGGTAGAGAACCTGATCAAACTAATGAGGAAGATCATCATTATGCGTTACCATTGAGGGTGGTTTATTTGCAACGGCTGCCATTCCAAATTGGGGCGTTAACAGAAGTCTTAGCGCCAAATCCCTATATATTCTCTTGAAATTATTTTTTAAATTAGACGTTTTAGAAGATATTTATTTTAAGATACTATTTCTCTTTATCTAAAGATATGGCGTGATGCGCAGTTCCTGCGTCAAGAGAAGACCTCTGAGCCTAGTATTAAGGCAAGGTCTACATGAGAAAAGGATGTAATTTAACTATGAAGGACACCAAATTAGAATTGCTGAATAAGTTTAAGGAGAGACCTCTAAGACGGAATTGGTAGTCAAGTCCTAAGAGTAGAAGTTACCTTTGAACCTCTGAACACTCTGCCAGTGGGTTAAGTTTTATTGTTTCTAAAATTTGTCAACTGAGAAGGAGTTGAAGGAAGAGAAATTATTTGTTATCTGTAGCGTTAATTATTTTCATAATAGGTGAAGGATTGTTGTACCTGTTCAAAGGAGAATCCAGATCAGGAGAAATATTTGGTCTTGAACTACTTAATTGGATACATTTCTTCATATAGTCTAAATCACCCACATATCTTATAATATTATTTATCAACATTTAAAAATTGCACATAATAAGAACCTGTTCAAGTAACCCTTGGGAGATAAAAGGAGTTATCTAAAAGAGTAAAGCCTCAAGCTTACATATTGGTGCTCAATCCTTAAGGAGGAAGATGAGTATCCACAAGTTCCCAATTTTTACAGTCACAAATGCGGCATATGGTAGCGTTATAATCTCCCATTAGGATTCTATTCGCGAAATATTCAGGTGGAATAACTCCTCTAGAAGCTGGTTCTGATCAGCTCTTGATTGAGGCAGTTATATAAAGGCGACAATTAATTAGAAGTCAGGCGTTGCGAGCTTAGCTAGTATGATATAGCCATTAGGTGTTGTGAGAAGTAGTGGGGTTTGACCAAGGGAGAAAAGAATTATAAGGTCAGCATGTTCTGCTCAGAAGTAGTTTCATTTTAACTAATTATTCCATGCCTTGTGTTTATTGGGGGAAGGTGGGGCTTCTGGACTGCAACAATGTCAATATGCGCTGACCTGAATTTTTGGAGGAGGCGGGCTCTCTGCTTGAAGTCCTTTAAACCATTTGAGATTATGTATTGCAGGGTCAGGGTACTTCCGCGGGGACTTATAGCTGCTCCCCTCCGCATCCTGTGGGGTTTCAGAGCTAAAACATGCAGCTGGAACGCGGCTAGTTTTTAGTCCAAAAGCTTTACTAAGCTTTTCAGCAAGCAAATGGAGCGTCATGGTGGTTAGGGGTGTCTGGTAAAAAGGGTGGCTGAAGATCCTGAGAGCCAAATATAACGCCTCTAATACGTTACAGGGGAAGTTAATGAGGCTGCTCAATGGTGATCTCCACAGTATCTTCATTGGAAAAGTCTGACTCCATACTCTAATCCTCAAAATTTCAAAGGAGCTTCAAGAGTTGTCGGGTGTAGGTGGAGTAGGGTTCTTTATGGTGTTGCATATATCACCGATTGTAGATTTTAGGTCATTGTTGGCGGGCTGAGCTTCATTGGGAGCTCCTGTTTGGTGTGGGAGAGCGCAAAAGAAGAATGGTGGAGATGCTTTGTACTGCTGTGTGGGGGTGGCTTATAATGACCTCAAAGTAAGGATGTTTTACGCTTGGTAGTAGAGGGTGTTGACCCTGGAAGAATAAAGGGTTGCCCACTGGGAGGGGCTTTGAGTGAAAAGGTTGCTCAAGCAAAAGGTGAAGTGAGCAGTCTCAGCTGCTTGGCGCAATGGCTTTATGACAGATCTTACCAGACCACTTCGTGGGGTGTGGAATCGCCGCTTCCATCAGATGTGAGCATATATGGCTTGTCTTTAGCACCTGGGCTGGCTGAAAGTGGCTGTTTTATGAGCCGTGCATCCAATATAAGTGGAAAGGGCATTGCACCAGGAGCAGCAATTGCACGCCCAAGCATAGTCAACAAAGAAGAATTTAGGGCATGCTAACCAGAACCACGTTGATGATGACCTCAATATTGCGGGTCACAGAGAGGGGGAGGGGGTTGAAAGATGCCCTTGCAATGCGGCCTCTGTGTGAGGGCTTAACAGGATGGGAAACTGGTTTCCAATGAGATCACTTATAGAAAATTTCTTTAATTGCAATTGAGCGCCAGTTTAAGTTACTCAGGATCTTTCATTATTGGAAGATTAGAAATTGATACCTATGAGAATTTACCCAGGTGAGAGCGTGTTCAGGATACATGAAAGGTTCTACGTGGGATTACAAACTGCGGATGGCAGCGTGATATTATTGTTGCTTCAGTAAAGCCCATATTAATATAGTCGTCTTCCACCAGTCCATGGGTAGTTGTATTAACAAGGTTGGATATACGCAATTGCCACTTAAATATAAATAATTTACCTGTATATAAAATTCTATTGTGTTGTGACCATTTTAGGGGTATTTCATGGGTCAGGGTTGAGTGGGAAAGAGCTTTTAGCTCTAATTTATGCGCATCTCTCTTTAACATCAGTAGAAACACCACTTCACGTGAGTCTGCTTTTAAAAGAGTGGGCGCTAAAGATTTCTGCCATGCGCCAGTAGCTCCTTTATCTTACTTATTCTTGCTTTGAGCAGCAGCTGCAGGTGTTATGTTGGCTGGTACGTTGGCTGAATTCATGGGATCCCCTCTGCTGGCATGTTTCAGCAGTTACTGCTTCTTTCTGGCATTGGAGGGCCAACTTTTGGGTCACGGAGGATTGGGGGGTCTAAACAGAACGGTGTTAGATTCAGCCAACGAAAGGAGGGTGTGAATTCATCATTAGCCAGACTTAGAGTAAAAACTCAGAGTAAGTATTGCTTTGGATACCATGGGAAAATTTGCTGGCTGATTGATAATTGATCAATTACATCGCTTGATGTGGAAGCACTGGCTTGGAAGTTCTGTACTCACCTTTATAATTGACTGGGTCAGATTTTGTTTGGTAAAGCACTAGAAAACAAATCAGGAGAACCCTTTAGGAGGAAATTATTATTATGTTTGGTGCTTAAAAACCAGATTAGATTGATGTTTCACTCTTTTGAATGATGGTTTGGTCCTAGTAGCATGGCGTCGCCCCTAACCAGGAGAGCTGGAAGCTGCTCCTCTGAGATAGTAGGGGGGTAGATAAAGTTGACCCAATACTAGATGTGAAAAGCGTGAAAGTGCTAGGCTGCATTCTTCTGGGACTTAACGATCAAAACTGCTTATCAAATATCTTTTGGTAGGAGGGTAGCCTTAGATTTGTGGGTTGCAGAGCATAATGAGCTAAAGGGCGTACAGATGCAGAAAAGCGATCTGGTGAGCTAACGCCTGTTGCAGGGGGTGTAGGGTTAGGGGACACGCTTGTTTCCTAGCTGCCACTTGAAAGTGGGTCTCTCTAGCTAACATGGATGTGGGATCTTTTGGGTTGGAGTTTTTGGGTTTACAAAATTGCTTATGCAAAACAGAGTGTCCCTTTGCAGAATTTCCCGCCATTTTTACTATAAGTTTTCTAGTCTATATAGTGGTGCTAAGTGTTAAGTTGAATTTTGATGCTTAAAAAGATAATCAAATCAAAACAATAACAACGATCACTATTATCAAAGAAATTAAGTGGAGGTTATCATGCTTTGATATTAAATTCAACAATTGAATTTTCTTATAAACATTATCTTGGAAGGGCTTAATCCTAGTTCCAAGTGTTAGGCTCTTCTTTGGCACCATCTAAATTTGCCAATTCTATTAATTTTGCGTTTAATCTTCTTTGTCCTACTTATTCATTATTTATGATTATTTCTGTTCAATTTTTATATTGTAGTTACCGTAAATTTAATTCTTTTTCCCAAGTGAGGGTGTTCCTAGCAAGTCTTCTGTTTAAAAAAATTGTGCTTGCTGAGCATCCTATCTAATTATCTCTAAATTTGAAGCAGAGCTTCCTGATTTTTAAATCATATTCTCTTATTTAAAATTAATAAAAGGGTTTATAGATTGGGATTTGGGTGAATGTGAGAAATTTAGCCTGTTATAAGCATCTAACCGATGCTCATTTACAATATTTCCCAGATCCCCTAACTAAGAAATGGTAGCGCTTATGGATTAGTGCCTCTTCTGGTTCTAAAGCGGTGAAAGAATTTTGTCATCTTGTTATCTGCAGCTGAATATCATTATATGCCCTTTTCTGTCAGGATAGTGCTCACTCTTTTTTTAAGGCTTATACCAGGGCTTAGTTATTGTGTGGTACTATGAGTTTAATTGCTGCTATGACAGGCAACTTGGGTGTAAGTGGTATTAGAGATCAGGGTGTCTTATAAATTTCTGTAACCAGCTCCTGATAATTGGCACAATCCCTGGTATGGAACAGCTATTCTTATAAGCTAGGTAATCTATCCATAAACAAAATATTGGGTGCTACGTTTGTTCCGTCAAGAACATTAATTCTCCTCTTCAAACTCAGTGTTACTTCAACTATAACAGGATCATCTTCTGAAGGAGGTTTGCTCTTAAATGGTGATTGGGAGGAAGTTTAAATAATATATGGATAAACCAATGTTCAGGAAAGTTGAGATGGAAAGTTCCATTATACAAAATTTTAGAAATTTGGATGGGACCTGAAAGTTTGCAAGATAACTTGTGACAAGGCACTTGAGATGAAAATTCTTGGTGTTGACTGTCAGAGATTTGCCCTCCAGGCTTTAAGATAAAAATGTTTTGGGGAAAATTGGTGAAAAGGGAAATGTTGGACATTTACAAGTCCTTGATAATGATAAGCTTGATTTGAATAACAATAATGATTTTATCAGCAAAAAGACACTGGCTGATTTTTGTAAAACCCTACAAATTTGGGTAACACAAATTCAGATACTTTATGGGCAAATAACACAAAATCAAGCAGTTTGATTACTGGGACCATCTAGTACTAAAAAAAAGCAGTTTGATTACTCTGACCATGCGGCGGACCCTGAGGCACCCATCAGATGGTAATTCCCCAGCCATAACCAGGTCCATTCAAGCACTTACACGGGGACCACCCCCTTTTATAGGCTTAGTGGGGGTCCCCCAAGGTGCAATATTTTTATAGAATGGAGATTGGCTGAAATTCATCAAATTGTTACCCCATGGGTACGTCTTAGCCAAAAATAATTCCACATCCTTTGTTCAGCCAAAAAGAAGTGAGTTTTATGAGCTTTAATAGGCTAAAACCCCATATTTCCTAATTTATACTAGTACAAACTATTCTGAATGTATCATTGAATTTCCCTCGATCCTCAATACAGTTTAATACTGAAAGGTCTGGTATCAAGAGGGGTCGTTTACTTTCTTTTTCGTGCTGCTAATAAAAATCAAAAAGGTTCAGTTTTTCATTAGTGCTTTATATTTAATTTTTACTTAATCTGTTGTGGAATCCATCAGCATAAAGCACCAGCGAGCAGAAATCAGATGGATTTCTACAAAGTGGTGCTCACTACATGGGTCACCTGTACATCACATAAAATCGTCTAAAATGGAGGCTTTAAATGTGAGTAAACCTCCAAAATTTCTCTTCAAAATGAATCACGTTTAGTTTCTCTGAAAATACAATTAGCAGGCGCTCTAACCCGTCTCAAAGAGCTTGAGCAGCGCCCATTAAACCCCCTTTTAAAGACAAGTACACCCCTGGCAAAGGGAGCATTTCTTCCTTTTTGTATGTTTATAAAGCTGCCATGTATGGCACAACGGATATCAAAAAGTTCAACACATCCTACCTTGGTCAAGTCACCTAGCATAAGAGATGATAGTTCCTTACCTGTACCCTTTACACACCTTGATAGAGGTGAAGGAGGCTCTTTTAGCTGAATTCGGATCAAAGCAGAGTCTATGCAGGAAAAAACAGGCCTTTATGCGCCTAAGCATGTATGAGGGTGAACTGCCCATTACCTTTGCTCAACAATCTTTCCTTGCTGTGAAAAGGTTGTCAACATCTAACATGCTCACCCTTGATGATGCTATTGCCACCATGTTAACTAGGTTAGCTTCTCAACCCTCTCTAGCCAAGCATATCATCTCATTAAAGCGCCACTTCAAAAATATCTGTAATATCTGTGACAGATCAGGGTTAGCCTGATATGCGCATTGACCTCAGTAATATTAGTTTGAATTTGTGCATGAATTTGAAGTCAGATTTAAAAAAGTCAGACCAATCAGAAAACTCACTAGATATGGAAATAATAGGTAAGAATTTTAGAATTTGAGAACGAGGACTGGTATGGTGTATTGAATGACTGGCGTCTCAAATCCTCCAAATTTTTATAAAATTTGGGATATGAGACTTTCATGAGCAACAATTTGGATGTTACTCAAAGTCCCACTCTAGGGTTTTAATGATTTATTTTAATTTTATTCAAGGTGGGCCAACCTGGGGACAATACTGCACCGATTAGGGAAGTGAAGAAAAGGGAAAGGAGGATAAAACCCAGAAAACCTCCATGCATGGTGTATGATAGGCCAGGAACTCCATGGACCGCCTTTGCTATTCGCTATCTCAGTTTGGGGCATTGGCATGCAAAACTAACACATTCAAAATTGTCCCCTACCCAAAGTCCATTACCAGGATCAAACTCAGGAGGCGGTGGTAGAGGGTTCATATAGCGTTTTAATAATTTAAACTATCAAAAATGCTTTAAAAATGAAGAAACGGAAAATATAAAAACAGTTTCATTATCTCAATAAGAAAACCACAATAAAAAATCAGATTGTTTGCTTAATTTTTAGTTGTATTTTTAAAAAAGAATATCAGTCAAAATAACCAGAATGATGAGCTCAACAAGTGAGCTGGGCCAGGCATTGGCCTCAATTGTAGCACTATCTTGAGGCCAGGATTTACTGCTTGCTTTCAGCATCGCAGGAACCTTAGTCTGTGAATACATCACAAATTCTGGAAATGGCGATTAGGTTCAGGGTTGGTTCTCCATGGGATTATCAGTCATGTGGTCGGTGGCATGGCTGGTGATGCCTAACTTTTTTGTTGCATATTGTCACGAACCTGTTCATTACATAAAATGAAACTCAAATACCTTTATCTCCATTTTGTGGGGCCCCAGGAAGAAGCGGTGGTTACCAATGGAGAGGAACGGAACTGACATCTCTTGACCAAGGTTATGGTAGGATTTTGGTGGCATTTTTGCTATGTGAAGTGGGACGATTATGGGGGCAACAACTCAGCAAACCATAGTGGTCCAGGCGAAACCTAAATTAACCACCTGTCAGGTGGTGTTATCCATGGAGGCGTTGGACAAACTTCACCAAGTCATTGAGTTGATCCGCTTCCAGGCACAGTTGGCACAGGCTACAGGGGGGTGTCCCCTCTCACAATTAAACTAGCCAGAGTGGTGGATGCATTACTCCCAGAATTGGTGGGTGGTTCCAGAAACTCATTGAGGAACTGGAGAGTTTGCCAAATTCCATGGAGGAGTGTGTGGAGCTCATTGCCCAGGCAGCATGTCCAGATGAGGCAAAAGATGAGGCCTGGTTGGCACTATTAACAGTAATTCAGGGTCATAGCTCTGTAGAGGAGTATGTGTTTGGGTCTTCCAACCGCTGTCAAAGGAAGCTCAGGTTTTGGATTCACAGTCATCATGAATGTTCCGCCAGGGGTTGCAAGAAGATTTTCTGGCAGCCTTGGAACTCAGCAAAGGTCCAAGCTACCCTGGGGGAGGAAGTGGCCTTAGCAGTTCAAGTTGAAAACAATTATCACTGGCATGGGACTGGCAGAAGGAATCAATGTCACTTGGAAAGGGACAGTCCTGGTAAGTGGCCATATCAATCAAAGGGTTGGCATCCATCCCCAAGAAATGTGGGAAATGTTCAAGGGGGAGGCACCAAGGGAATATGTCAAAATTTCCATCAGCCAATTCGCAAGTGTTGGACACATAAAAAATAAATCCCCTTCTTCACTTTATTTCTTGACTGTTTTTAAGCCATAAGGTCGCATAAAGATGGGGGAATGGAAAGGGCAATGGCCCTGATAGATACTGGGGCAGAAGAGAATTATGTTGAACTGGCATTGGCAGAGCGTTTGAAGCTGCAGGTGCAGGAAGGACCAGAGGTGATATTTGCCAATGCCTCACAGAGGGCACCATCGTGGCGCGTATGCCCTTCAGTGAAGTACAGCAGGCCCCATTTAGGTTCTGGACGCAGCTTTGTGCGATTGAGAACCTGACCCACCCAGTAGTGTTTGGGATGTGGTGGTGGCATCAGCTTAGACCCCATATCGATGTGCCTTCCAGTACCATAACCTTGTACCCAAGGAGGGGCTTACCAATGAGGTGGAGGCTGTTAGTGGGAAACCAGAAGTTAGATAAGCCTTGAACCCTGGGGCCATTCAGAAAGAGGTATTACCCGCAGAATACCAAGATTTTATGGAGTCTTTGGTTAAAAAAGGATTCGCCGTTTTCCCCTACAGGGCCATTGCATATTTTTGGTTTAAAGAAGAGTCAGAATTTCTCATGGATGTCCAATCTATCCATTGAATGAATGAACCAAGGCCGCATTGGAGGACCACATAAATTCAATGTTGAGTGAAGGTTTAATCGAGCCATCAAATTAGCTGTGGTATCTCCAGTGTTGCTAGTGTCTAAGGCAAGTGGAGAGTTACGGTCATGCATGGACTACTGGAGGTTAAATGAGGTCATGAAGCTGGATCCTTACCCAATGCTGCTAATGGAAGATATTTTGCTGATGGTCACAGGATGCAACATTTTCACCAAGCTTAATTTGTAAAATTCATTCAACCAGGTATCTGTGAGGCTGGAGCACCAAAGATACATGGCATTCAAGTGCCACCTTGGAATGTTTTAATACCGAGTTATACCATTTGGGCTACACAATGCCCCAATGGTATTTTAACGAATAATCAACTGATACTAAGTCAGTTGATTGGCCAGTGTTGTATCACTTATATGGATGAAATACTTGTGTTTTCACTTCCCAAGGAGGCTCATGTATAGTATGCGCGGGAGGTCCTGAAGGCATTGGCTGGGGCAGGATTATGGATGAAGCCTTCAATTTGTGAGTTTAACCAGGAGTCAGTCAAGTTCCTAGGGAATGTGGTATTTGGAAATGGCCTAGGGGTATGCCCAGATAAGATCCAAGCGGTGCGCGCATGGAAGGCTCCAACAATCAGACAGGTGTAAGAAGTTTCCAAGGATGGTAAATTCTCTTAGGCGGTCCATCAAGGTTCTAACAAAGTTAGCCTTGCCACTTATGTAACTAATGCAAAATGTACCGTTTATATGGGGAAAGAAGAGGAGCGGGCATTCAACCTGCTGAAAAAGAAGCTCCTTTTGGCGCCATTCCTTGACCATCCAGATCCAGAAAAAACCTTTTGTGGTTGAGACGGACGCCTCAAACTTTGCTGTGGGAGCAGGGCACTTACAGAATAGGAAGGACGGGTTGGAGCGCCCAGTGTGTTATTTCAGCCGAAAAATGATTCCAGAAGAAATGAATTACTTGATATTTAACAAGGAGCTACTGTTGGTGGTTGTAGGGCTGCAGGAGTGGCAATACCACTTGTTGTACGCCCATCATCTTTTTATAGTATGTACAGAAAATCGAGCAATGGAGTATTACCAAGAGCCCAGGAAAATGAATCAGCGCCAAGCCTGTTGGCACGCGGAGCTGGCTCATTATGATTTCTGAGTGGAATACCATCTGGGATTTGGTAACACCATAGCAGATTGGTTGAGCCAGGATGCGGGGCTAGCATATGAGAAGGCTGAGTTAGAAAAGTATAACACAGCAACCATGCTCCAGGAAGACCAATTTGCCATGATGGTTAGTGAGGAGGATGAAGTGGAAGGGGAGATCCAAAGGAAGCAAAGGAGGTCATCATTTGGGAAGCGAATATGGGCGGAAATGGTGGAGGGCCAACGGCACAGCCATCATTGTACATATGAAAAGAAAAATGGAATTATATGTCATGACTCACGAATATGGGTTCTGAACCCATAACTGCAGTGGGAAGTGCTTTAAGCAACGCATGACCACCCATTGGTGGGACATCAGGGGGTTGCAAAGATGATTGACTTGGTGTGACATAAGTATTCCTGGGCCAGACTGCAAAAGGATATCTAAAATATGCGGTGGAGTGCTTGGTTTGTGCACATTTGAAGCCTTTGCAAAAGCATCCTGCGGGTAAGTTAGCCCAACTCCAAATTCCAAGTCAGCCATGGGGGTCAGTTAGCATAGATTTCATTAAAGGGTTACCTAAGTTCCAGGGGAAGGATGCGATAATGTTTGTTGTCAATCAGTTAACTAAATATGCCAAGTTTTCCGATTTACCTCAAAATTCTCAGCCAAAGAACTGCAAGGGTGTTATTGATGAGATACTTACCCATTATGGCCTACCAGCAGATATCACTTCAGATTGAAGTCCCCAATTTGTAGCAAAATTCTGGAAAATCTGCTCAATAAGTTGAAGATTCGCCCATGTAGGGCTTCAGCATATCATCCTCAGTCTGATGGGCAAACAGAAATGGTAAACCAGATATTGGAGCAATACCTCAGATGCTATATCTGAGATTGGCAGGATGATTAGGTAACCTGGATCAGACTTGCTTAGTTGTCTACAATAACTACCACCAATTGTCAACAGAAATGTCACCATTTTTTGCTAATCATGAATCCAATTGAGCGTTGAATGGGGGATCAAATGGTGGAGTATGCCAGGGGCAGACGAATTACCCTGAAGAATGACAAAAATTGGAAGGAAATTGCGAAACAACCTGGAGCACACCACAGCATGGCAAAAACAATATGTGGATTGATGAAGAGCACCAGACCCATCATTTGCTCCAGGAAATTGGGTTTTGGTGGCAGCGAAGAATTATGCGGTACTGATGAAGAGCCAAAAACTTGGACCAAAGTTCTTAGGCCCATATAAGATGATTTGGATTGTTAACAAGGTGTCATTTGAATTGGACCTCCCAGAAGGGTCAAGGGCCCATCCAGTTATCTATAATTATAAACTTCAAGGATTCTGGTGGTGGGTGAGGAGAGTGTCTATATCTCTCCAGTTTCCAGTGTGGTGGTGCACGGTGCACAGAGCCAATTCACGGAAACTAGCCATCAGTACCAAAGTTACTAGAGCCCAGCAGAGGGTGCTGGAGCAATAGTAACTTAAGGGAAAGAGTGCAATCATTATAAAAATACCACACCAAAAATGACGCGGTGCACAATGGGGAAAGGGGTAAGCGTCCCAGGTTGGAGGGAACCTGGGCGAACCTATAGTGCACTAGGGGCTAACTGGATCATATGTAAAGTAGTATGGTGAATATAGTGTGTGACCTCCAAAAAGAGGTCCTCGCTCAGGATCATTTGAAGCAACATAAGAAAAAACGAAAAATGGGAAAGGTTTAATGTGAGAAGTCAACCAACAAGGAATGTTGGTCACGAAATCAAATATAAACAGAGTTGTTGTAATTTGAGGTCTGTCAAAGCGGTCAAATCATTGATTAACCAATAGGCAAAAGCTTCCATCCAAATTGGGAGAATATGCTAAAACTGACTTCACTCAAGTAATCAATTGTTGTTGTAGTGTACCCAAACTCATAATTTCATAAATGGAACGGGTTTCAAAACCCCATTACTACAGCAACTGAATCGAACCATCCACGTTAATTATATATCTTGTCCATTTTAATGCCTGGGCAGCCGCAAGGGCTGGGTGTTAGGCACCTCACTAGTATCAACCTGGGACTATTTGGCTTGTACCCAGCGTTGGTCTACTGTGTGCCTGAGGTCAAGGAGGGCCTGAATCTTCACCTTCTGGGCCTCCTGTCACCCAGCCTTATCCTTGGGGTGGTACCCACTATCATGTCATTCAACCATGCCATTACCCTCTCCTCCCAACAGAGCTCACCCCCCCCTCCAGGGGCTTGCGCTAGGGAAAAGTTCTTGTGGGATGGGGACAACTTCATCACGGCAATGGTCAGTTTGGGCTGAGATCCAGCGGCATGGGGGAAAACGCTTATGGAAAGCTTTAAACAAATCTTGGGCATGCACACAGTCACGTGCTAGGACCCAACTGTTCTTAGCAGCGTCAAACCCCTTCTAAGGTACCAGGTACTCAAGTCTTCTCGTAACATTGCGGGAAACCACTATTTCTTCCACCTCCCATTCTGGCTCCCCATCCACGAGATAAGCCTCAGGAGTCTCTGGTGGGGGCCCTCAAACAACGCCAATATGCTCTCATGGAAGACAGAGAAGATCTGAAATGAAGAGGGAAGATCTAGCTGGTATGAGGCATGGCCCACCTTTTTAACCACGCGGTAAGGGTCAATTATTTTTGGTCCCAGCTTCTTGCATGGCTGCTTGATAGGGATGTTACGTGCATCAAGCATCATGAGATCCCCTTCCTTATACGCTGGACTCACTCGGCATTTACCATCAGCGTTCTCCTTATACACTTGGTTTGCCGCCTCCAAACTTGTGAAAACCCCCTGGTGGACCTTCTTGATAGTCTTGGCAAAGTCCACTACCGCTAAAAACTAAGATCCACAGCTGGGCTCCATATTAAAGGTGGGGTTAAAGCCATGTTTGGAAAAAAGGGGAACAACCAATCAAAGAATGCAAAGTGTTGTTGTAACTAAGTTGGGCCATATGAAGGTGAGAAACCCAATCTGAATGATCCATGGCGGTGTACATCGCAGAGAAAGTTCCAAGCACTGGTTCACTCGTTCAGTCTGCCCATCTGATGGGGGTGATAGGAAGTTGAACGGCAAGGGCGAATCTGAAGAGTCTTACACAACTCTTCCCAAAAGATGGAGGTAAACTGGGGGCCCCAGTCACTGATAATTTCTTGGAGCACCCCATTAAGCGCGAACACATGGGTGACAAAGAGCCTAGCCATCTCAGCCGCGGTTATTGTAGTTCTGAAAGGAATAAAGTGGGCGAACTTTGTGAACTAGTCCACCACCATGATGGCATCATAACCATCAGAGACAGGTAAATTTACAATGAAATTAACCAATAGGAAAGTCCGGGACCCTTCAGCCTTCTGGACTGGTACCAACAACCCTGCTAAAGGTTGACGATTTGGCATCATCTGGTTGCAGATCTAGCACTCTTTACAATATTGTCCCACCTGAGCAGGCAAGCCCTTCCAATTGTAAGTGCGACAGATTAACTCCAAGGTCTTTTGCTTTACCAGGATGACCCATGGTGAGTCCATCATGATGGTCCCAGAAGATTTCCAGGTGCAATGGTCCATCAGGAACCCATAGGCGCCCCTGAAACCACACCATCTTATCATTCACATGATAAACCCTGGATAGGTCCTTTTGATTCAAAGCGCTCTTAGCGAGTACCATAGTATATTCAGATGATAACGGCTATTAAAGGACTACCTTTCTGAAAATACTATATACCTCCGCATTTTCCAGAGGTGAAAGCACTGGCCCATTTGCCGGGGGAGAGGAAAGTTGAGACACAGTTTTCTTTGGAGGAATTATCATCTGCCTGTTGTGGACTTCTACCACCTTTGGATCAGGAGCTAAATCAGGGTTGCGGCTTAAAGTATCCACTAACCATTATCCTTGCCTTGGTGAGTTTGTAAGAAAAGGCAAATTGGGTAAGGTTATCATGCCAACGGGTCTGCTGTGGGGTTAGGACATGAGGGCCACTTTAGTACAGCAAGGCACGGTGATCTGTATGTATATGGAATGGTTGGGTAGAGCCATGAAAGTGGTGACGCCAATAAGTCAGCGCCTCCACTACTGCTAGTAACTCCTTGTCATAAATGGCGTAATTCAACTCAAGCAGAGACATTTTCCTAGAAAAATATCCCACCAGATGCTCAATCCCATCTTCATCTACTTGTAACAAAGCAGCCGCTATGGCGAAGTTGGAGGCATCAGTAGACACTATGAACTCTTTGGAAGGGTCGACATGGCGAAGGATGGATGTGGACAACAGGGTGCACTTCACTGCTTGGAAAGCATTCTCCAAAACGGGGGACCACTGAAGCACCTTTGCACCGCTAGCCTTATATAAGGGAGCTACCACCTCAGAAAGACATAGCGTGAACTGTTTGAGGAACGTACCCTTCCCCAAAAGCTCCTCAATTACTCGACTGAGGTGGGGGTGGGCCACTCACGAATAACCTTCTCCTAGTCTGGAGTTATCATGTGTCTTTGGTCAAACAAGACGTTGCCCAGAAAAATGACCTGAAACTTGAAAAACTCACACTGCCTTTCTTAAGCGTAAGAACGGGTGCCCTTAACCTCTCCACCACTTGCCTAAGGTGTACTGCATGAGACTCCTGATCAGAGGAAAACACCAGTATATCGTCCATGTAGGCAACCGCGCATACCCTAACAAGTCCCCAACACTGCATCAATGCGGCGTTGAAAGATAGCAGAGGCATTCTTAAGCCCAAAGGGCATGACCTGAAACTTGAAAATCCCCTTATCTGGTAAGAAATGCAGTTAATCACTCTTGTCCCTTTTTAATCCGAATCTGATTGAACGCATTGAGGCAATCCAGCTTAGAGAAAACCTTATCCTTCTTGACATAGCGATAAATCTGAGAATTTAAAGGGATGGGATGCAGGTCTGGTAAAGTGACATTGTTGAGGTTCCCATAGTCTACGCATGGTCGTAGAGTACCACCAGCCTTCTCAACAAAGAGAAGTGGGGAGCATACAGGGGAGGTACGCTGAAAAGTTGCACCTTTGACTAACTGTTCCTTCACCCACACATCCAACACCTCTTCCTCCCAAACAGTTAATGGCTAAATGGGGGCAGATATACGTACCAGATCCACAGTGAGCTTGAAGTCACAATTGTACTTAGAGTGCTCAGGGAGTGCATTAGCGGATGCTGCATCAAAGGAAGATTCCAAACCCTCCAAACAAGAAGGTAGGTAACTACCACAGTGGGCTTCAGAAATGGGACCAGATGAAGAATGTGAACATTAGGCCAATGTGGAAATTTGCCTTGGGCGTTATACTCCGACAAAGGAACAACTATTTTGCGGCCATTCTTTACTGTTAAAGATAGAGTATTCTCTTTCAAGTTTGTTCTAACTTCAAACTTCCGCCACCACCCACACCCAAAATGATAGGTACAAGAGGTTTTTAATAGCTTGGAAGTGATCTGACAAGTGGAACTTGACAACCTGATAATCCACTGTCCCAATGATCTTCAGAGTGGGAATACCTTGGGACGCCCCTCCCCTAACCATACTACCTGGCAGGTAACTCAGCATAAGATAGTCGGCTAAGCACTGGTCCATAAAGTTTTCAGTGGCGCATTATCCACCATAATAGTGGTGCTGAGTTTCCCTAAAGGGTAGGAAAGGATAGCAGTCAGTAGAAAATACCTGGAATGATCTTTATTTAAAGCTGAAAATGCCAGTAAATTACCATCAAACTCTTCATCTGGAATTAAAATGTCACCCCGGTATGCTTTTGAATTAAAGAATGGAGAGGGATATTTGGCCACTCTTACTACTGAGGCCAAATATACCACCATATCCTCAGCAGGGGCATGTCTATTGTTGTATTGTGAACTCAGTTCCTTTTCAACTTCCTGAGTGCTGCGAATCATGGGTGAGGTCAAACGGGGTTTTTCTGGGATGATTTGATACACAGGAATAGGTTCCTTATCTAAGCTATGAGAGAGCAAATATGGTTCAGAGATATACATAGTGTTTTCGTTATAAAACGCGTTTTTGGATGTGAATGACCCTATTCCCATAACAGCAACGAGAAGCCCAATGTTATCCAAGGCCAACACATCAAGGTCCATCTGCACTGATTCCGCTGGCATCATATGAACGTACTGTCAAATTAAATCCCGTTTATTAATGTTAGAATTGTAATTTTGGTGGAAAGTCAGGGAATCACAACTTACAGACCTTGAAGCATCTGTATCCACCAGGTACAAGTATGTAAAAGTGGGTAATTTCCAGTTGGAGGCAACCATATTAATGCTGAGTTGCTCCAACTTTCAGGAAAAAGAGGAAACAGCAGTGTGGCTGACCACAGCTGAAGCCCACAGCCGGACCTACCATTTACACTTTGGAAAAGTCCCAAATGGAAAACGTTTGTGCACATAAACTTAGGTGGTTGGTCGACTAATGTGAGGAGAGTGTCTATAACTCTCCTTTTTCCAGCGCGGTGGTGCACAGTGCACAGAGCCATTTCACG
Source organism: Massospora cicadina (assembly GCA_022478985.1). Lineage (NCBI taxonomy): Eukaryota > Fungi > Entomophthoromycota > Entomophthoromycetes > Entomophthorales > Entomophthoraceae > Massospora > Massospora cicadina. Next base: position 23,147 of record JAKSZP010002734.1, read on the forward strand.
GAAACTAGCCATTAGTACCAAAGTACTAGAGCTCATCAAAGGGTGCTGGAGCAATAGTAACTTAAAGAAAAGAGTGTGATCATTATAAAAAATACCACACCAAAAATGACACGGTGCACAAAGGGGAAAGGGTAAGCTTCCCAGGTTGCTGGGAACCTGGGCGAACTAACGGTGCACTAGGGGCTAACCACATCATATGTAAACTGTTATGATGAATGTAGCACAAGACCTCCTCAAAGAGGTCCGCGCACAGGATCATTCGAAACAACATAAGAAAAAAGGGGAAAACGGGAAAGGTTTAAAGTGAGAAGTCAACCAATAAGATTTGTTGGTCATAAAAATTGAATATGACAGAGTTGGGGTAATTTGGGTCTGCCAAAGCAGTCCTAAGCACCAGTTCACCAATAGGAAAACCCTTCTGTCCTAATTGGTAAAGATTCCAAAACTGACTTCACTCAAGTAATTGATTGAAGTTGTACTCTACACAAACTTATAATTTCGTAAATGGAACGGGTCTCAAAACACCATTCCTCCAGCAACCAAATTGAACCATCCGCGTTAATTATATATCTCATCCATTTTAAATCCTGGGAAGATGCAAGGGGCTGGGCGTTAGGCACCTTACTAGTGCCAACCTGGGCATATTTGGCTTGTTCCCAGCGTTGGTCTACTGTGTGCCTGAGGTCATGGAGGGCCTGAAGCTTCACCTTCTGGCCTCATGTCACCCAGCCTTATCCTTGGGGTTGGTACCCACTATCATGTCATTCAACAATGACAGGTGGGGACCAGAGCGGCCTGGTCCACTGAACCCATGGGAGGAAAAGAATTAGGGATATGAGGTCAAACAATCATGAGGGAGCATTGGGTTAGGGGTCGCCAGCAATTTTTGTTAAATTGGAAAGGATATCCAGTGGAGGAAGCAACCTGGAAAACACCATAGGAGTGTGCATGCTTCCCTAAAAAGATCTGAGAGTGAATGGATTTATAAAGGGTGATGTGACAGATTGGGGCCAACCTGATTCGCACATCAACCTCATGAATATCAGTTAGAATTCGTGCATGAATTTGGAGGTCAGATTTAAAAAGTCAGACCAATCAGAAATCTCACTAGAGACAGAAATTGTATATAAGGATTCAGGGAATTGAGAATGAGGACTAATTTATCATATCGAATGACTGTTGTCTCAAATCCTCCAAATTTTCATAAAATGTGAGATATGAGACTTTCATGAGCACCAATTTAAATGTCACAAAAAAGCCTATTCTAGGGTTTTAATAATAAAACCTATCAAAGATGCTTTAAAAGAGGAATGACAACTGTAGTACAGTTTCGTTTTCTCAATAAGAAAACCACAATAAAATCTCAGATTGCTTGTTTAATTTTTTGTTTTATTTTTTTAAAAGAATATTAGTCAGAAAAATAGAACGATGAGCTCAATAAGTAATCTGGGCCAGGCATTGGCCTCGATTATAGCACTATCTTGAGGCCAGGATTTACTGCTTGCTTGCAGCATCTTTGGAACCTTAGTCCGCAAATATATCACAAATTCTGGAAATGGCGTGTGGGTTCAGGGGTGGTTCTCCATTTGATTATCAGTCATGTGGTCAGTGGCATGGCTGGTGCTGCCCAACTCTTTTGTTGCATATTGGCACAAACCTGTGCGTTACAACATCAAGGAGGATCTGTTAGACGTTGCAAATTTCCATTCATGTGCAACAATCAATGAATATGAGGGGAAACCTTCTATTCTAATCACTTATAAGTTTTCGCCTGAAGAACAGTTGGTGATGAGCCCACGTGTGCCTATCCTCCCTGTGAAACCTGCTCCCTCAGTGCGACTTAAAAGAGATATCACTCCCTCCTGTAGGTTGAAGACCTATAGTGCAGTTACTACCATGCTTCCGCACATGCTCACCAAAGCTGCTGTGCCTTTCACTCCATCCAAGATGGTAGTTGCACGCCCTAAGGCTACCCAACCTTATGTGGCCATCTCCTCTACCTCAATTAAAACCTTGAAAGTTGTTGAAAATATCCTTAGGGATGAATCTGAGGGGCTTACAATGATGTTGGCTACTACTTATTGGGAGCTCCTGCTGAAGCGGAGATCTCTGATTGATTGAACACTTAAAGAGTAGATGAAACCTCCATACCTGAGGAAATATACCTCAGCCAAATTTTAGGGTGCCCAAAAGTTATTGAAACTGCCAGCGACAGTGATGAGGTCCTTGCTGGCTTGATTTGACCTCTTCAGCGGGTCCATACCATGAAATCCATCTTTGATGAATACCCTGAGACTTCTCGTAAATTAACCTCCACTTCATGGCATAAGGAGGACTTGGCCTTGTCTCCTAACTTTAGAGAAATACTCACCAAGGTTGAAGTGGTCATAAAAAAGTCTGAGTAATGGCCATCCTGGATACTGTCTCCCTAATTAATGTGATCTCTACTAGGCACATATAAAAATAATGCAGGAGCCTGAATTGGATTACAATCAAGAGTTTGGAACCGCTGGTTCTATTAAACACTCTTGCCATTGGGGCATATTCTCCTCTTATTATTTAAATTGGAAAGCTCATCTTATCAGCCCCAGAAGTGGCGTTGGACAACAACACATATAATATGCTCATAGGTACCCAGTTTATGATTGAGTACAAAGAATACTCAACCTGAAGCAAGTTTTCCTCTCATTACTCAACTATGAAGTCCTTTAGTCTTATCTAATAAAGAGACTGGCAAGAATAACACACTTGCCTGGTCAAATATCCCTTTTCATCTATGACTTTACACTATTCCCCTTCTGGGCGCAAGACAGAAATTTCCAGATTCAGTTGATGCTAGAGAAGGTATCCCTTTCTATGCTGCGTACGAGGTCTTGATTAAGCCTGGTGAACAATTAGTGGTTGATACAAAAATCACGCTCCAAATCCCACACCACGGTTTGTTCCACCTCATAAGTATTGAGCGCATTTGTCCCTTTGACCTCGGGTATTGCCTGTCATTCTTGACCCAGCTTATCAGAAGCCTATTGCTCTGCTGTTGAGGAAGTTCAAAACAAAGGACATATTTGTAAGAAAACACCAGGAGATTGGCAGAGGCTTGTTGGTCTTTGTGGAGGATATTGAACGAATTAATATATTGGCTCTACGTTAGATATGGGCCTGCCAACTGATAGCCTTATATATATCTTGCCCAACGTCCATATCACAGATGAACTGACACCAGATGAGCTGAAAAAGTTCATACTCTTATAGAAGACTATAACGACATATTTTCGAAGTCAGATTCTGACTATGACCATATGATGGGCTGGAGCCACTCCATCAATGTGGGTGATGCCCTTTCTATTGGGTCTAAACCTTATCGCAAGGCAAAGGTGGAGGAAAAGCAAATGGGGAATATGCTCCAGAAGTTATTAGACTTGGGGTTACTAATATCTTCACAAAGCCCTTGGTCTTACCCTTTTGCTAATTAAAAGGAAAAATGGAGATCATTGGATAGTCATGATTTACCCCAAATTAAATAACCTCACAAAAAAGAATAGCTATCCTATCCCACAAATTTATGACTCCTGGACCAACTCTCTGGCTCTAACTTCTTCTCAACTATGCACTTAGCCAGCGGTTATTAGCAAATTGACCTTTCTCCTCAGGATCAAAAGAAATGCGCTCTTATTTGTAATGAGGATCTCTTTCAACCCATACAATTACCTCAAGGGTTGTGCAATGCACCTGCCTCTCTCCAGAATGTGATGGATCATATTTTGCATGGCATGAAGTTAACTTGTGTCATCGTCTATCTTGATGACATTGAAGTGTTCACAAAAACCTTCAATGAACATATTAATCACCCGAAGGATTTTTTTCAATGGTTACATAAGTCAAATATTAAGTTGAAACCCTCGAAGTGTACCTTCTTCCAAAGGAAACCTGATTTCCTAGGCCACTTCATTTCCCAAGAAGGAAATTAATCCATACAGGACATGGTCAAAGTAACCTCAAATATGCCTTCCCTTAAAAATATACGGAATATCTAAGTATTTCTAGGGATGATGGGGTATTACCATCAGTTCATCACTAAGTTCGCCCTACTCAGCGAGCCCCTTATCCGCCTATTTTCCCATAACACTCCTTTCAGTGGGGTGCTGAACATAAGGCCGCTTCTGAGACGCTAAAGCTACTACTGCAACAAAGCCCTATCCTATAGCACCCAGATTATAATAAACTTTTTTCTTGTTTACTGAGCCTCAGGGTATGCCGTTGGGGCCATCTTAGCCCAATTGCATTAAAACGGATGTAGAATATACTGTATCTTATTAAAGTAAAATGCTTTCAACGGAAAATCGCACCTACAGCGTTACAGAGAAGGAGTACCTTGATTTTCTGTTAGCCGTGAAGCACTGCCGCCCTTTCCTATATGGGACCACCTTCACTGTAGATATGAACCACACTTCATTGAAGTGATTACAGAATATGAAAAATCCTATTGGCTGGTTAGCTCGCGGGTTTAAAATTTCCAGCACAATGATATAAAGACTTAACACCATTCTGGAACCCATCACATGAATGTTGAAGGCTTATCTCGGCTGCCAGTCCTTCACTTGGATAATAGTGAGGCGGAAAGGTTACATGACTCCTTAATGACCCCAAATGAATGGGAGGATGAGGATGATCCTGTCCAGTAGATGTTAGCTCAGCATTCCTGCAACACCAAAGTGTAGAATGGAAAGTTTTATAAGCAGGTGGAGGCAAAATGGCTGCCTTAACTTCGGCCCTTAGAAGAAGCACCTGCTATCCTAGAAGCTCACTCCACTCTAGGTCATGGAGGGTCTAAGAAAACTTATGAGTGGATTAAAGATTGTTACTATTGGGATGGAATGATGGAAGCTATTGTTGAAGTCTTGGAGGCCTAATCACGTGTAAACTGAAATCCAGTTTTAAGACAAGATACCAGTATCAACCAACTACCCCTCAACAACCGTTCCACACCATCAGTCTGGGTGTAGTTGGTCCCCTCCCTCATACTACTGGTGTAAACAAATTTATCCTCATAGCCATTGACCACTTCACTAAGTGGGTTGAAGATGTGGTCCTCCCTGCTCAAACGGCCAAGGTCACAGCCACATTTTTACATCAGAATATTTTCTCTTAACATGGCTGTCCCCAGGTACTACTCTGCGACAATGGTAAGAACTTTACTTCCAGAGTAGTCAAAGTCAATGATACTTCTATGGAAGCCCAACAACTTTTCTCAGATCTATAAAATCCATCTACTAATGGGACTGTGGAGAGGGCAAATGGAACTTTGGTCGCCATCCTATTAAAAATGGCCTCTTTTGATCCACTTCACTGGGATCAATTCTTACCTAGTGCCTTTATGGCCTACCAGTTTAGTTATCACTGGATCTTGAAAATGGCCCCATTATAAGTCTTGTATGGGCATGAACCAGTAGTATCTGCCCTCTTAGCTAAAGATAAATTCCTCTAGAGTTGTGGAACCAAAAAGAGTCATGAGAAGATTGTCTCAGCGCATCATCCATATCCAATCTGAGGCTATGGCCAATATAGCGAAACAGATTCTAATGAAGGGCAGGCTGCCAATGAGCTCTGAACCCTCTACCTATATTCTAAGTGTCTGAAATGGTATTATACTACCATAACCACATCACTACTAGAAGCGGTAAGCTTGGATCAATTTAGGAGAGTCATTTTACCAAAACCTACAAGATGGATAATGAGTACTCTATAAAGTCCTTGTCTACTGGGATAACCATCAATCGAGTAAATGGCCGCTTCCTACAGCCCTATTTTAATCAACATTATTGAGGGAGGTGATGTCAGACATTTGCCCTCCAGGCTTCAAGATAAGAATGTTTTGGGGCAAAATTAAGGCGAAAAGGGGAATTATTGGACACTTAAAGATCCTCGATGCTGATAAGCTTGATTTAAATAACAATAATGATTTTATTGGCCAAAAGACTCTGGCTGATTCTCGGTGGAACCCCACAAATTGGGTAACACAAAATAAATACTTTACAGGCAAATAACACAATATAGAGCAGTTGGATTACTCCAACCATGCAGCAGACCCTAGAGCGTCTATTGGATGGTACTTCCCCAGCTATGACCAGGTCTATTCAAGCACCTATGCGGGGACCACCCCCATCTATAAGCTTGGTGGAGGTCTCCCAAGGTGCAATATTTTTATAGAATGGGGATTTGCTGAAAATATAAAATCATTACACCATGTGTATGTATGGACTAAAGATAACTCCCCATCTAACTTTCAGCAAAAGTGAAGCGAGTTTTCTGAGCTTTGATAGGCTAAATTTACATTTTTCTAATTCAGACCATACTAAGCTATTCTAGATGTATCGTTGAATTTCTTTTGACCCTCAATACAGTTTAAATACTGAAAGGTCTGATATCAAGATGGGTCGTTTTTTCTTTTACCGTACTGCTGATAAAAATCAAAAAACCAGATTCAATCAGTACTTTAAATTTAATTTCTAGTATAAACTGTTGTGAATCCAGCAGCATAAAGCACTAGCGTGCAGAAATCAGCTGGATTCTACATTGACATGACTAATTTACTCACATGATATACTAAAGAAGAACGCCATTTCTTATCAGCAAATCTTTTGTCATCATTTGTTTTTGTCAATTTGTTTATGCACTTGTTAATGGATTCTCCTAATATATGAGGCAAACTCTTTGTCTGCTGGTATACCCCTTAGATTCTTAGTTTAACTAAAAAATGGTATAAACCCAGATTTAAAAGCATAGTGGACTCAATAATGGGAATTATACATCTAATTGTTTAGGAGAATTAAGCTAGGAGCAGGCCAGAGGCACAAGTACCATGTGATGCCGTGGTAAGCACCAGAGATATTTCTCTAATAAAGGTTTATCTCTTAAGTCTAGCCATTGAATTGTGGTGGTAGGCTCATGAACTATAGGTTTTCTTAAATTTTTCCTCAAAACTCTTCTTTAAATCCTAAGTAAATTGTGGTCAACTGGCACTAACAAATCTCTTGTGGGACCCTAAACATAGATAAAAATTTATTGATGAAGAGCTGTGATATGTTCTCCGCTGACGTTGATGTTAAGCATGGGAGAAAATGGGGAATTTGTGTGTCTGTCAACTACCATCATAATGGCATCAAAGAATTATACGTGAGCTAACTCAAAAAAGTACAATGATAATGAAGTCCCTTAGCCTTTTTCTGTTGTAGGGGTGAAGGAGACCATTTCGTCCAGTCCTGTAAGATTTAGAGCGGGCACATGATGCGCACTTCTCTAATCAAACAGAAATATCCTTAGGGAGTCGACTACAATTATAGCCATATTAAGCAAGTTGATGCACATTTTTCACGCTAGGGCTCCCCATGATGGGGATAGCATGATGTTCATTTATGACTCATCAACGCAAGAAAGAGTTATATAGCTTTATTGCAAATCTATTACCCTATCATTATGGGAATGCCATCTAGAAAGAGCTTTCACAGCACCAAGTTTGGCAAGGAAAAAGAATGACTCATGATAATAAGACTGATTTGCCAAAACTACGTCAAGAAGAGAATTCTCAGCTTAAAATGATGTTAGGATTAATTTGGAAACTCAATCTACCATCTGGCTTAGAGGATATGATTGAGATTTCAGTTATATTGATAACACGTAATTTGGACTTGAAATATGGTGTGGATGAAGCGACTGTGACAATAGAGGGAGGGGTAGTTTCACTATTTTCTCAATAGCAGTATCTCCTTTAACGCAGAGTCATATTAAAGTTAGGGCCCATCATGGGATTGAGGCATAATATGTCAGGCAAGATGTTAGTGAATCCATTGATAAAATCATATTAAATGTTAATTTTAAGCACATCAAAGTGAGTTCAAGTCTGCCTGTGTGCCAACTTATGTGGCTTACAATGGCAGGTGAGCAACTTATGATCATTATGCACAACTAAGGTATGTTTGAAACTCTGTAAAAGATAACAACAGTGCATCAGGGACCAAGGAAAGAGACCTGACTTATCAAGAGGCCCAGCAGCTTTCTGTTACACTTAAATTATTGGAGAAATAAACCACTGGGTGTTTTCACCCAATGTGCTCTTGTAATAAAACAGTACCAACAGCCGTGCCTGAGGCGTCAAAAACTTAATAAAGGGCTTGTCCTTGTCCACGTGATGTGAAACAGAGCGGTTGATAAAGTATTCTCTATAACGTTATAAGCTTGCTGACATTCTGGGATCCAGATTAAAGGCGCCTTTTTGCCAATTAGGGGGTTTAAGGGTGAGGTGAGCTCAGAAATGGCAAGGAATAAACTTTTAAAAAAATGATTGAATAAAGAATTTAAGCAGTTTAAATTTGTCACAGGGATAGGCGTTGAGTGAAATGCATCCGTTTTAGAAGGCGCAATAGTGTAACCATCCTTCAGTACTAAAGTCTTATATTCGCTCAGTCCTTTGGAATTCACATTTACAGGTATTTGGCATATAGACCTGTTTTTTAGTATAGCCGCCACAGCCACCAATCTATGGCATGTTTCTTGGAATTATGGAGTGAACCTTCATGGCATCAACAAAAGTGACGGCGTAGTTAATCCTGATATCCCCAAAGCATTCTCAATATGTCGCTGGAAACATCCATAGCCTACTTTAATCCAAAGGAATTGCCTTTTAAAAGTAAATTTCATACCTAGTATGTATTTTTGTCAACCAATCTTGGCCAGCTTTAACCCAGACTTGATGTAAACGTTTGTTAGATTGAGTTTTTGAGAAGACCTTAAACCTGGAATTTTCTTAGGCGATAGCAGCCTCAAGTGGTAGAGGGTATGGGTCTAGGACTATAAATGTTACTTAAGTGGCCATAATATATGCTCAGTCACAGTGTACCATCTGATTTTGAATTAAACTACTGAGATGAGATCAAAATTTTTTTGTAAAAAAAGTCATTCTCCATTATGTTGTCTAGCCATGTTTAAAGAGCTTAACTTACTTTTCCATGTATGGATACAATGAGAAGTTGATTTTTATGAGTTCAAATGTCAATTGTAAATTCAGTTGAAACTCTTAGTGGGTTGGAAGATGGTTGTCGCCCTCCACATCAAAACAGTCTAGAAGGAATCCAGAATTTTCAACAGAATATGGAGTCCAGGCACAACATCAGTATATGAATACTTTACCATTGCCTCCACTTCATTTCCTTTTCCACTATGGGGAGGATAGGTTATTGCCATAATAAAGAAGCGGAAGAAATGGCTAGATGTGCCTTTCCATGTAAAAGTTTACTGACTGGTGACTTCAACTACTGACCCAAAGGGTCATTGGATATACTAAATGATATATCCAAGAAGATAGCCACAAACTTATGTTCATGAGCTACAAACTGAAGTGGCTTACAAAGGGGGAGCATGTCATGTAACATGTGAAACACCTAATACAGATGAGCTTTTTGTTTCTTTAAGGTCCAGATCCTGCACAGCTTTCAGGTCAATATAAATATCAGTGGCACCAGCTCCACCAGGACATCTATTAAATCCTTGAGTTGCCCAAATAAGCTATGAACCGTAGGCAAGAAATAAGCATTGTCATACTTATTAAAGTCATTTAGTGAGAAAACGCTTAACAAATATTTCACGACTGCCAGTGTTTTAAACTCTATATTTATTCATTGAATTGTTGTGATGGCATTGCGACCACTCAAGGATATAAAAGAGTCTGAATGTTAATATGAGGGGTCAGACAAGAAAAACGTCATATATATTTTCATAAATTGGGTTCACCCAGCGTAGCTTCAATCTGCTCTACTAATTGGCAATTTTGAGGTTATACTTCTAGCCTTGGATTTACCTAAAATTTAATTTCCCTATTGGCTCTGAAATGACATACAAAGTCTTTGGGTCAACCAAGTGAGTATTTCTTTGTGATGGTTGAACTACAATTAAAGACTCTGGTAAAAAATATTTGTTGATATTGGTCCTTGATCCCACAAGAATGGAAACAGGAAGAATTTCACAAAGTGACACTAATTGGGCATGGCCTATGAGCAGCCACCAACATAAGCACAACATGGGTAAGTAAAAGCTGGGTGATGGCGTTAAATAGGAACTCTTTTTACCAACAGATCAGGGAGATTTAAGATGATACTACCAATATTTTGTTGGTCAATCGCTTGACATAAAACTAAAGTCATGGAAAAGCAACATGACCAGAAATTTTTAAAGCTGGGTTATTATGTCAGGAATTGAGCATGATAAGAGAAAAAAAGGATCAAATTGAAGGTGTCTGAACAACCATAATAGCAACTACATACTATAAGGCTACAATTTAACTTTATAAATTTGAATCATGAGAGATGGACAAGGAGTTTTGGAATTCATTCTTATGTGATAGTGAGAGCGAGGTGTTTCTTGCACTGTTAAACTATAGCCTCTATAAATCTGAAGAACTTCTACCCTTAAGTTTCCTCCAATTGGAGTTAGCAGGTTAGACCTTTTTTTGGCTTTAGTCTTTAGTAGAAAAAAACATAAATTTCTTTTAATAACTAGAAAATAAAAATAAATGGTTTTTATATTAAAAATAAGTGAGAAAACAAATAAAAGTCCTATAATAGTAAAGTGATGATTTTAGTGTGGATAGATGAGGAGGTAAGCTTAAAAAAATGATAATGTCTAAAATTGTAACAACTTCTATTCTAATTGGCTCTGAATTGGGGTTAATCGACATGTTTTAAATTACATCCAACAATTGGATTTTGTTAGATATAGTATTTTGGAAAGGTTTTATTTTGATTGCAAACGTCAGATTCTTCTTTGGCACCAAAAGAACTTGTCAAATCAATTAATTCATGTTTTTGATCATTTTTATCTTAGTTAGACATTATATGTGTTTTCTGTACAATCTTTTCAATGGAGTTACCCTGGGTATCATTATAATTTGAGGTTGCTCCTAGTGAATCCTCGTTTTAAAGAAAATTTATGATTAATGACTGACATTTATGATTATCTTTAAATTTATAGCTGAGCTTCCACATTCATTCTACGTTATGTTCTGCTGATTTATAAATAAAGAGTTTTGAAATTGGTAGTTGAGTATGAGGTGGGAGAATCACATGAAGATGGCAGCATATACCAGATGCTTATACATAATATGTCTAAGATCCCCTAATTAGTCAGAGACAGCACCTTTGTGTTGGCGCCTTTTCTGATTCTTGAGGGGCGCAAGGCTCTTTATATCTTAATAGTTGCATCTTGGATTATTACACCATTCAGACTGAGTACTACTTGATATATGTGATATATATTTTTTTCTCAAAAGCTGAAGTAAAGCCTCATAATTTATTCAATTGATGGTTTGCATACAATAGATGCATTTTACAAAAGAAAGCCAAAACATTCTATAACTGCAGATGACACTGAAATTGTAATAACAAGGTCTACTGTTGTTTTCTTAGTCTCTTTAATACCCTCAGACAGGACCTTAAGTAGGAAAATTTTAAAATTCTGGTTAATTAAGAGAAACAAAAAAATCAAATTGCATTTAAATTTTTTTGTAAGAATAAATGGTTTCATCTGGGGTCCTGTTAAAAGTCTAATCTATATTAAAATGTAGAATTAAATGCTATGAACATAAAAACACACTTGTTACTAATTTTCTGGCTCTATAAAATAAAATCTGACTCCTCCACAATCTAATATAAAGCAAAATAGAACTTAATGCCATGACTAACCATTTCAATAGTGAAATAATTAATTTCCACAGTTTTGATCTGGAAGGGCAATTCTAAAAATCTTTTAAGGGCACAAGCATATTGAGGGCTCATAGGTACTTTTATTTTACTTTACTCTCTCATATTAAAGACAAATGTTAAAATGAAAATAATTCGAAGGGTTCTTTGAACTGTGAAAATGTTAAGTTATTGCGACTCAAGATTACCATCAATACTATTGACTAATTCCCTAGGAGGGGAGAAGTCCTTGAGAGACCCTCTACCCTTCACAATCACTAATAAGTGGAAAGTACCCCAGATGCTGCTGGGTCGCTAAGGACTAGAAGGGAATAAGGATTTGAGTGTAACGTGGTTTCCATTAATTTGATGGCATCAGAGAGATATACACAAGATCTGTGACCCTTTGGAAAGCTTACTCAATTTAAAAAGAAAATATACTACTTCCATGGCTACTGTCTATCAGGAGAGACAGAGTTCAGTCAATTTGAATATAACTAAACCTCTGATGAGTTGAACCTTATCCAATGAAAACTACCACCAATCTATTGATCATACTTTAATTTCTTAGGACTTAAAAAGTCTTGATAATTACAAATCTACCTTTAATACAAATGATATATACTTCAAAAATTAAGTACAAAGATCCCTCAAGAGTTGTGAGAAATTTTGTCAATCAAGGGGCATAACATCCCAAATAAAAGTTTCCCCAAAAAACTATTGATATACCATCAAATAAGTAAATTGAGTGCGCTTTATTATATCTTGTCTGGTTTAAGTATTGCTAAAGAGCACATCTGACCTAGTGACGAATAAAAATAGGAAGCCTTCTGATACTAGAAGATTATTAATTATTATTTAGCTTATAAGGAACTAGTCAACAAAATCTGTAAACCTGAAGCTAGAGCTTTCTGCCAGGTACCTTTTAAGGATACCAAGTGAAGACGTACCTTACAATGACAACTAATTCCAGTGGTGATGACATTTACCCAAATGGAGTAAATTATGTGTATGAGCAGATGGGTCCACTACAACAATCAAGAAATATCTGTCTAAGACATAAGAAGCAAGCAATAAAAGCCCCAATGATAATTATTTTTCTGGACCCTATCAATGTGACATATCATATTAGCAAAGTAGCTGAGACTGAAAATCTTTAAATTATGGAACTTTTCTACTTGAAGGACTCCAATTGAAGCTGCTCCACTGAATTGCAGAGGATTTTATGCACCTTAACACCAATTTCGCCCTTCCAAGTACTGCATTTGGAAGATTATTGAACTGAATTATACCTTTAAATGTCTGTCCATCCTGCTCTCCACCATTAGTTGAATCTTTTGGGACTGCATTATATGGAGATCTAAAGACAATTTGGTCTTACCCAACAGCTTCATTCCTGGCTCCTTAAATTGTATTAGACTGCTTCCAATAATGGTCAAGACAATTAAGAAGCCACTTTATATACTTGAAATCAATGAGTTGCATAATCAAAATAAATTTTATTGATAACTGAGTGGTGGATATTACTAACAAACTACTCCATATATCTCTAATGACTCAGCAACCATACACAGTTAATTAAAAAAAAACTTGATCATTAAATTGGCTCTATTAAATGAACAATAGAAAACCCACAAGTCCCAGAATGAGCTGTTAATATATGGATCTGCCAGCTTAATGAAAAAGCCAATTCCCAGACAACCTCCGAAGTGCTCATTCAATAAGTCCACAATGAAACTCAGGCCCTGAAGAGTCTCCCAGGACCTTTTGGAAACGCTCTGTTTGTTGAGCCAAACTAAGACGAGTAAACTAAATCTGGATTTAAACTTGGAACACCGATTTTTGGAGGACCTTGTTGGATGTACATTAATGTAAACTACCTTTATACTGACTTGAAGTTAACTGCACTTCATAAAAGTATCACCAACATTCAGCAAAAGTGCTCCACTATAAACACTAGTTAATGAGCCCATCAGACAATCCTAAATATCAAGTTCAATAATTTTAGTACAGATTCCAGTATTTGATGAATTACCTAGATGACAAAGCAAAAATCTGCTGTACAGGAGATAAAAATCTACAATTTCACCAGGCTATCATATTTAAGGCTGCCACCACTCATGTAAATAGCTGAGGTAAACCCTTCAAGAGGATAGCATTTCACTTTAACAACAACCAGATAAAATTTACATGACTGAACTCCTTGAGACTAAACCCTTAGAAAACTTAAGGCACTTAGTCCCAGCTATACACTTCCTCTTTTTAACCTCTTAATTCATTTATGCATTAATTTTAGAAAAGTACATTTCTGGTCTAAAAACATTCATATCTTCCTCTTTGTATATAAATGACCCACAAGATATCCACCAACAGAAATAAAGTTTAATATATCAGACAAGCCCTGACTATAGTGACCAGGAAAAAAATGATACATCACTATAAAATGCACATACATCCAAAAAGGAGAATCATATTCAGACTTTGCCAACCGCTTGTACTATTAAGCCCAGTCCATACCCTCCTATGGCCAGGTCACCTTGGATAATGCAATAGTCACTGTGGTATCTATTTTCACTTTTTACTGAACTTCATGATCCATTACAAGGAGTAAATAAGCTTTTTAAATTGATCCTCAACACCAAGGAGGTTTCTGTGAATCTTTCAAACTGGAGATTGGTCTTCCATTATCCAATAAAGAATTGTGGCATCATATCAATGCCGTTAGATGAAACAAAAAGCCTATATTCAGACGCAAATACTGATCCATATGTGATTTCTTTGATCATCAAGAGAGCCACTGTTGGGAGAAGAGATCAGATGATGCGGAAAAATAGGAGTCAGCGAAGGGATTGAGGCTCCCTAAGTTGATGAATTAACTCCTCAACTACCTACTCAGAATCTCCCAGAGCCATATGCTTCAATTTGTCTGCTTCTGATGACTCAACTTCCTTTAAGATATAGTCATAATAAAGTCTTTAATTTCTCTTATTCTGTTTTAGAAAGTTCCCCTGACTCCCTCAAAGAGACTATTAAAATTAATGATATTAATCACTCACTTTGACTCCAATGTCACTTGCGTAGGGGTAGTGGTGCACAAGGCGAAGGTCCTAGATATTGTTGGCACTGACCCCCCATTTAACATTTTCATCTTCATCTTCCTCATTATAAAGCGGATTAAGATTGCTTTAAATAATAATCACACTTTAGAATTTAAAACCACAAGACCCTTGAACTAAATCCCCTGGGATTGCTCATTGTTTCCCATCTGATTTGGGTCCATAGTAGTGTACGCTTTTGCAATTGTCTTGGATAGTTATAGCTATGACACAATCATAGGCACGCAGTTCTTAACCAAGTCCAAAACCGAGAATATTCACAAAGATCTGTACTTCTCCATACTTTTTTCTATTTGAGGTGGGCTGACCTTGGGACAAATACTGCACCAATAGAAGGGTTAGGAGTAGGGAGTGAAAATACAGGAGTGGAGGAAAAAACCCAAGTACTGGGGGTAAAACCTTCCTGCACGTGTTCTGATAGGGCAGGATAACTTTGAACTAACTTCATTAATTCACTTGTTCTGACTGAGGCATGGTCGCGAATTCACATGTATTGATATCCTCTTTGCACAGAAGTGCTATTTCTGCCACAATGGGATTGGAACACGCATCATGAGGGGTGATAGTGGGACGCCCAGCCTGACTATACACACCCCCTTTTACTTCTCCATACTGGTTAACAAACTTTTTATCAATCAGAACCTTCTAAAAATGAAAAGCAAAAGAAATCATCAGTATTCTATTAAAGAATCCAAATTTATTGAGCGGCTAAAATACTGAGTAGTGGGGAAAACTAAGTGAATTTTATCTATGGTATATACTCAATAAGAAACGGCCATTTTCCTAGCAATAAGGTCAACATCCCTTTGAGTCTCAGACTCTGTACAAAATGGGAATCCAAGCCATTATAACTTCTGCACATCTATTGGAGGTATATAGTGAGACCAACCCATAAAGAAGCAAGCCCTTGACTTGTCTTGGCATATTCGATACCACATATCTTATATCTGTTACCATTCTGGTGATTAATACTACTGACAAGCCTAGGACTATGACTCAAAAACATCTGATAGCCTATGTCCACACTTTTTTCAACTGACTAAGTTGGCTCCATTAATGGTTGTGGATCTCTGACTGACGAAGGACTAGATAATCCCCATCTTAGCGGCAGTGGAGGTAATTTTGGTTATTCTCTTACTATTGAGAAACAAATTTTAGTGGATTCTCTAGTTAAGGAGTATGTCAACATAAGGAAATGCCCTTAACTATTTTTAGAATGATGAAGGGTTTCCAGTATGAGATTCAGACTTGTGATACTCGCACCATATGGACCAGGCACTATAAAGATATAAAGTCAAAAAAGTATAGGTGGCTATTGAGTTAAAACAGATATTGGAGGCCTGCCTGCTGAATCCTTCTCAGAGTCAAGACCTCTTCCTTACTATTGGTCTGCAGGAAATATGGAGGCTAATGAGTAGTATTGGATTACAGATGACTAAATGCAATTATTTAAAAAGGATATATACCCTCTATATCTCAAATCAATGACACTTTAATTTTTGATGGATACCGGGTTTTCTCTGCCATGGACCTTGCCAGAGATTATTAATATATAGAACTTGCTCCTAAAGACAAAGAGAAATTTACCCTAATCTTTAGTGAAGGGTTATTTGAGCCGACTTGTATGCCCCAGGGGTTATGAAACGCCCCCACAACTTCCAATGAACAATGGTTGTCTTGCTCAGAGACCAAAAATGGTCCTGCATACTATTCTAATAAGATAAAGTTACAGTTTATCCCTTACTTTAAACCCTTTCAACACCCAAGAGAAGTCTTTGATTAGATGCGAGCAGCTTCCTTGAAGCTGAAACCTACCAAGTGTAGTTTTGAAAGGAAAAAAAATATTTTTTTGGCCTAAAATTACTTGTGAAGGGATCTCTCTATTTCTTGATAAAGTTGTTGCTATATAAAAAGTCCTGGATAAATAGTAAGCACAAAGTAGAGGAATTCCTATGAGTATTCAGAAATTGTTAGCTTCTGTTTTTTGAGTTTTGATGGTGCTGTTCCAGTCATATTCTAGTGGTTGATTCAAGAATAGCACTTCAGCAACCATCAACTCAGGCTGTTACACTTACAATATATCAGGACAATTACCCTTAAATCTATTAGGCTGATTACTTTTTTAAAGACTTGGGCTGAATACCTTACATAAACTCAGGATGATTACCCTTATATCAACTCAAAATGACTATACATATGATATCTTGGCTATAAGTCTCAATCAACTGTAAGTAGTATCAACTATACTCCAAGAAATCATTTTGGGATCAATTTCTAAACAACTCTAAAAATCCCATGGACTAATAACAGTAATAAGATTCCCCCTCAAATTATCATAATCAATTTTCCACCCTATAAATAATTTTGTATGTTGATCCCCATAATTTTCACAATAGCACATGCACATGGACCGCCCAATTGGGAGTACCTAGTGTTATCAAGAGGCATGACGATGTCCCAATTTGGGGTACACCAATTATTTTTAATTGATGCCAAATTTACCAGAAGTTGTATTTCGTCAGCTGTATGACAAAACCCAAATCAGCTGGCCTTAGGACAATTTTGCACATTTATGTTGTGAATTTTGTGCCTGAAAACTTCCCATTATCTAAAGTTTTTTGCCACCATTAGTTCTAGCAATAAGTCATGGTCATATCAGTTCGAGGGATGAACAGAAATGGAAAAATATATGTGGAAATGCGTGCTTGAAATGTGGACAGGAGAAGCATAAAGGTATAATCATGGCACCTGGCCCAATGAAATGATCATCCAATATTATTTTTTAAAAAGAAATATTTTCTTATTTCTCTTTTACCTGATGTATTATTATCATCTTATCTTAATAGGGTATCACAAGCTGTTAAGTCAGAAATCTTTAGCTTGTGCCTTTTCCTGACTTGGCAGAAGTTCACAGATTTTGAAGAAAATTTTGCCCAAGATTGACCAGAAGAGTCAGATTAGTTTAGATAAGCTTAGTGAGCCTCCCTACGGTCAATATACTTTGATACATTAGCTAAATCTGAGAATTTTCAGCCAAACTTCTTCCCAATTATAAGCGCAGGACTTATTTTATCAAGCGAGCAGACTTCACATTTAGCAGTGCCCAAGAAGCATGCCAGTCATTATTTAAGCAGTCTAAGACTAAAGACAAGTATATTATTAGATTTTGAGGGTGAAGTCACGCTTAGATCCCATAAACTAGAGTATCCAATAAATGGTAAGTATGGCAAAAGGGATTTTTTGAAGCAAATTACAAAAAGAGGTACAGAATAAATGATGTAGCTTTATTGTAGTATAGAACATGAGGTTATATATGTTACACTTAAAAATTTAAACCCAGAAGTTAAAAGATAATAATTTATAGAAGGGATAGTCTGGATGGCAGGCTGTTGGTCATGCGATGCATCCAGATTGTACAATGCTTTTGTAGCATTTTTTTCTAAGGGCGAAAAGGTTAGTTGAATGTATCAAGTCAGATGCGACTTGGTATCATTTAGTTAAATCGTCGGGCAGATTCTTAAATTTACCCTTTTTCAGGTCCATCTTAGTATCTTCCTCATGTGCCACCTAGTGTAATGGTCACCTGACATTTTAACAATCCTTCGTTTTAATTAAAAAAGGATTTTGTGTCAGAGTATCTTGGGCTCAAATCAGCCTGATGAATTTTTTCCTAGCATCAAGTTGAGCCTTATTAACTATTACTTTTTCTAGATTTTGACCTGATTTCACTTCTTTACCTCACTTCTTGGGTCTAGTTATTGATTCTTTTGTGAGAGTCAGATGGTCGACTTTATTTACATAATGTTCAATATCCTGATATTCTTTTTTAACGCCTTCAAAAATATTGGCAGAGGAGTACCAATGTAAGAATCATCTAACATCGATGAATTTTCCCCTTGGGTTGGGACCATCTAGTACTAAAAAATTTAAAAATCATCTATGTACGCATTTGATAGTTAATCTAGTTTTTAGTGACTTGATTAAGTACTTTCCCACGTTTATAGCTGCTATCATATGGCCCATCCCAGATGGAATCTAGCTTTTTATCCTAAGGGTTCAATACAATTGTGATAGTATAAAACTAGAATCTTAAATCTTAAAGCTGGAGAAAGGTCGGTGGGATGCATTTGCTACTTGTCTTCTCTTAAATTTGTCTTGTTTAGATTTGTTATCGGCTCTGATTGAAGTTATGTGATCTTAAAAGTTAAATTTGGTAGTGCTTTTCAGGCTCTTTGATAAAACCACTGGTAAATTAGAGGGCTAGTAGAGCTGAATTGCCAGGTTCTCTTCTATATAAGGCTTTAAAGGTTAAAAATTGTGATAATTTTATGAAAACTTATCCTGTATGCAATCAAGGCACTAGAAGATATTGGTCACAGTTTAATGGGTCAGTAGTGAACATCTTGCGAAATATTGAAACAAAATGTTCCATTGCTCTTTCTACATTTGCGTCTGTTAATGGGTTGTAGGGCGCTGAAAATAATAGTTATATTCCAATGTTTAGCTAAGACCCTCACAACTCTTAGAGTAGAGTTCTTCTCATTCATGCATTGCAGTACCTGTACGCACCTTACCTAGTAAAAATTTGATATAAAAAGTTAGCAGTAGCCCAGGTAGTCTTCACAGGAATTACTATTGCTTTGACCCACTTTGTGAAAGGATTGATCCCTATAAGGATGTATCATTTCACAGTACGAATTCTATTTGTGGGAATCCTGCTAGTTGTTGCTCGCTGGTGCTGGTAGTGGCTGTATTCCACAAACAAATTATTGTTTGTTAATTCTTCAGCATAGAGTCTTGATTTCGCTGAGTTAGTTTGCAAAGGGTATTAGCCACTGAGCAAGCAAATTGGATGATATGAAGATTGCTGACTCATTAATAAAACTATAAACTTTTACATGGAGCTATTGCCCCTTATCTTGACCTTTATTATTATACTTAATATGCAGACCTTTCTGTCTCTACCTAATTTCTGTATGAAGTCTCCCTTCCAATCCTCCGTGTAACTCTTTATATATCAATTCCCCAAGCTGGATGCATCCTCAGCTTGGTGTCTCTATTCATTTTCCCCTTTCTATCCAAAACTCTCACTTATATCAAATCTCAGCATAATTCTCTTGTCCTTGCCAATTGGTTGACATTTCAATCAACTTTTACTTGTATACCTCTTTTTGTCAATCTCGAGACTTGTCCAAATTCCCCCTCCAAGCTGCCGTATGGTTATCATATTGTCCAGCCATATCAACTTCCTGAAATTACCCCCCTTGACTGGATGATATGCTCTCATTATTTGTAGGCTCGGGAACTTTGCGTGAACTCAGTTAATGATCTGACCCCCACGGGTTCTTTGATGGTATAGACATCCATGTCAGTCTACTCAATTATCTCAAATGGACCAACACAGATGCTAGAGAGCTTGTTTTTCCTCCCAAAACCGTGCTGATCATATAATAAAACATGGCCCCCTATAGCGAACAGTGAAAGTACGCTTCATCTCTTCTGATTGGCTGCCTAATTGCAAATCTCATGGCAAAACTGGTAGAGTAAGATTCCATTTGCAGCTTGATCAACGTATCTGTAAGAGTCTTCAAGTAGCTCTGGGGATACACACCACCAGTGTCCTCCACACACGAATAAAGCATGGCAGGCAGAGCCAGATGTCAACCATACAGCAGTTAAAACGGGCTCATAACAGCGGATGAATGATAGCTGATATTATATGCAAACACAGCGGTGGGTAGTAGGGCACTCCATTCTGATGGCCAATCCTTTACCAATTTGTGGAGTATGTTCACTAGGGTTCCGTTGACCCGCTCCACCATTCCATTTGATTCCAGATAATATGGGGTGGTCAAAACCCCACAGATCGCCATCAACTCAATCAACTTCAGCAGAATGTGCGAAGTGAAATTGGTTCTGTTATCTGTTAACAAGAATTGTGGGCAGCCGTGTCACTGTATAGCACAATCCATAATAAGCTTGGCTATAGTAACCGCGCCCAAATCGTTGATGGCCCTGGCCTCCACCCATCATGTCAGATGATCTATGGCGACAATAATATATTTGGATCAATCGGCGCTAGTTGGCAGAGGTCCCACTACATCAATGGAAACGGTGTGCCAGGAGAACATGGGCTTAACCAGCAGGTATGTGGTCTTCTTGTGGAATGGCTTTTCCACTTGACACTGATGGCAATAACTAACCTGTTTCCAATACGTCATAATGCATGCTTTCCCAGTAAACTGGGTTATAATATCTCTAGTGTTTTCCGCAATCCTTCGTGACCTACAGCTTGATGAGCATCCATGAAAATCGCAGGTCTGGCCAAAGGTTTAGGGAAACTCAACGTCATGTTGCCAATCCACTTATATAGTTCCCCCACGTAGGAAAGTATCCATACTGAGTTCATTTATACCTTGCTCACATGCGGCGGCTCATCCTGGTATTTGTTTACAACCATCTTCTCATACATTATGTTGGCTAAATCTGGTTTGATAGTGACCGTTGGCAGCTGAAAAAGACCTCAGCATTTTCTTGTTTTGCTCATGAATGGTGTACAATCTCAAAATTGTATGCTTAAAGCTTCAGTGCCACGTGCGAGTAACCCTTCCAGTTCATGCAGATTCTGCAACCAACGCAAGGAAGCATGGTCTGTCATTACATGAGATTGTACCCTATGCAGATATACCCAGAACTGTTTGTAAGCTTAGATCACCAGTAGACATTTTTGCTCGGTAATGGTGTAGTTCCATTCATGGCAGTTCAATATTCAACTACAAAATGTGACAGGATGCTCTGCGCCATCGTTGTCCTTTTGAGATAATACTGCTTTATAGCAGAGAGGGAAGCATCCTTTTGCACTATGAACTTCTTGTTGATGTTAGGATATTGTAATATGGGTGCGCTTGCTAATGCAGTGCACAACATGTAAAAAGTTTTCTGGCATCAATCCGTCCAATTGAAAGAAGCGTTTTTCTTCAACAACTCAAAAAGTGGGGCCCCAATACAACTGAAATTGGGAATGAACTGGCGGTAGTACCTGACCATCCTCAAAAACACTTGAATGTCCCATTTACTACCTGGGCGAGTCATCTTGCTTATTGCTTCTACTTTAGCCAGCTGCGGTTTAAGCCCATTTGAATCCATGAAGAACCCAAGGTATTCCAATTGTTCTTTAAAGAAATGGCACTTCAGAGGCTTAATTTTGATATTAGCAGCAGCGAGGTGACGAAACACTTGTTCCAAATGGACAAGGTGTTCAGTAAACGTCCACAAGAACACATTGATATCATCAAGATAAACTAAAACGCAGGACAGCTTTAGATCACCTAGAATCATATCCATGGCACGCTGGAACGTAACCAGGGCGTTGCACAACCATTGTGGCATGCAAGTTGGCTGAAATAATCCTCTCAAAGTGATGATAGCGCATTTTTCCCATTCCGCTCTGGCAATTTGATCTTACAATACCCAGAAAATCAGATCCATGGCAGAGAAATAATACGCTCCTCCCAATTGGTCCAACGCATCATCAATGTGCAGAAGAGGGTAGAAACCTTCAACATTATGTTATTGAGTTTATAATAGTCGATCACCACTTGGTTTGAGCCATCCTTTTTCTTCACAATGAGCACCAGTGATGCCCATGGACTGTTCGATGGCTCTAGCATCCCTTTCATGATAAGTTTATCCACCTCATCAGGAACAACCTCTTCCATTGCTTTAGACCATCTAATAGATCGCAATCAAATGGGAGGGTGATCCCCTTTATCTATCCGATGTATCACCCCTTGAGCGCACTCCAAATCATGATTGTCATGTGCGAAAATATCTCAGTACTTTTCAAATAACGCCAAAGCCTGTTTTTGTTGTTCCGCTAATAATTCAATAAGCATTTCCCGCGAAACAACAGTCAATACGCCGAGCAGAGCTTGTTGGCAGTCTGAGATCATCCCAGGAGCTGAAATCATGAACACAGCGGACTTCCTCTATAGGAACAAGGTGTAAGTAAGCTACAACTTGGTGCCGCTGGATTGTTATTGTCTCTTTTTATAAATTTACTATCAGCACTTTCACTTCCCCATTCCCAGGTAGCAGAAACCCTGGAGCCACATGTGGTTCGAGCTGAGAGTGCTGGTGAGGAGTCATGATTTCTCCATAAAGCCTTTAAGGACATCAATTTTAAGCTCAGTCCCTACTATGCATCGGTGTCCAGATGGTAGGCTCCAATCGCTTGCTGCCAAAAGCGGAATCCCTTTGTACTCATAACTCTATTTGGGGAGGACCCTGGTCCACCGCTTCAGTCATCGATAATGCACAGGAATTACTCCATCTCTGTATGCTAAATTGATTTGACTAGAGTGGAACAAATCTGTTGGGATTCCACACGAGGTAAAATATATGGGGATATATTGGCTTAAAATATTAAGAGTTTCCTCTGCCATATTTATCACAACACCAAATTATCTCATAAATGCTGCACCGATCAGCATGTCATAGTTGTTGTTTGGCAGAACAACTGCTGGAGCGGAAGTCTGGACTGACCCAAATTGTAAGGGCAATGCACTATATGCTCCTTCAGACACAGTGCTATGCATTCCTGCGGTTCTGTATACTACTCGATGGTCCACATCCAGTATGAGCAGAAGCTTAGCCACCAACCGGGTAGAGACTATGTTCACAGGGGCTCCCATGTCAATGATAGCGCGGACTTTTGTGTTTTGAACGAAAATGTCACAATAAGTATATTCCGAGTAAGAGGAACCATCAGTGTTTATTTCATGTACGTCCAAGGGCTTAGTATTAATTAAGAAAGAGGAAATGCTCCTGCTGACCTGAGGATATTCATTGACAATTTTTCCACTGGAATGGCTGTGTTGACTCCTACCAAAGAAGCAGCGTTTGTCAAGGGATCCTTGATACTTGTGCCAGTCTGTTCCATTATCTGCCACGCATATGGCTTGGGCGCGTTCTGGCGGAACTCTGGGCTTGAGGGTTAATTTATACTATAGGAAATGGAAGCGTGGGTACCCGATGGAAGCTGTAGGTATAGCAATTCATCCGATTGAGCTCTGAATCCTCCCCAATTAGAAGCTGGGGAGTCGTTAGGGACAAGTGGATTAGACATAGCAGAGTTAAAGCTTCCTGTCCCTACTCCGCCTGAGCTTTTCCCTGATGAGGTTCCTCGGTTGGCAACGCATATCCTCATGTTTTGCTATGACAGTTAGCCACATAATGCCCCCTTTGGCCACACTGAAAGCAAGTATTCAGGAAAGGTAAATGTATATAGCATGCAGCTGAAGGACCAGAGCAAAAATTAATGATATGTTTCCAAGGTTGTGAATGAAATGGCAGATCGTACCTAGGCCAAAAAGATTTTCAGATCCATATGATGAACAGTTATGTTCCGTTGGTTGATAGCTTAGTCATTGTTGTCCATACTCTGAAGTCTTTGGTGCGGGGATAGCAGAGGTTTCTCAGGCTATATCAGGGGTGCTGATCGTGGCGGAGAGTTGATGTAATGTATTCACAATTTGAATAAGTCCTGCATCTCCATCCAAAACATGAGATAATATTGTATAGTTCCCAATATGGTTTGACGGCCGCTGACATCACTATACTAACATCCTTGGCGGATATAATGTTAGCTCCAATTAGTACATGTGCTTCCACCAAGAAACGTTCAGAAAAATCTGATAGGGTCTCATTTTGGGGAAAGTTTATAGTCATGAAGTCAGCTTTCTGTTGGGCCATCTTGGTCGCACCCCCAAACAGTCAGAGAACAATCACCTTAATTTATTCATAGGATGCCGCGCTGTTTGGAAGGTAGCAAGTAAATTGATCGGTGCTGTCCACATCAAGTGCAGAAAGTAACAGTTTCGCTTTCTGGTGATCAGAAACTCCTTCCACAGCAATTTCAAATCGCTTGAAGTAACCATGTAAATTACTGTCATGACTGAAAGGAGGTAATTTTTTGATTTTCACAGCTTTGCCTTGCTCCAGGCTTCTGCAACAAGGATCAGGCAAATTGGTTCTGGATTGACTAAGGGATCCCCCTTGTGAATTATTATATGACCAGCCAGTCAAACTCAAATCTGGTGTAATAAATTCAAAGGAAGTAGAGTCACGTGGGGTATACATTCCAGCTCTTGAAGGTAATTTGTCAGTAGATCCATAGCGTTCATCCCCCAAATTGCCACATACTGCACCGTTCCCCCCAGCTCCAGCATACTCCACAAGATGCTCTTTGATCATCTGCTCTGCTCTAACCAAATGAAATCTACACCGTCCATTCTGGAATTCCCATTGCAGTGTTGCATATTGACATTGCAATTCCTGATGATATTCCCACTCCTTGTGCAACTGCAGCCACTGCATGTAGGTGCAAGAGGACTTTTCCGATTGTATTCTGCATATGGGCATGCTGTCAGCTAGCATTATCCGCTTATTGATTAGTGTGTTTTATCTGGGCCAAGAGAGAAGCTGTTCCCATTTTAATCCCTCATTGGCCCGTTGAAGGGTATTAAGTTGTTCTTGTATGTCAGCATACTCCTGTACTTCTTTCACATGACGCATGTGGACCCCAATAGAATGGTGACGTAACAAATGAGGGCTCATCATTGTATTACAGCATCAAATAACTATAGTTGACCAATGGCCCCCTGTAGTGAGCACCTCTGTTAATTCTTTGACGTAGAGTCTTGATTCCGCCGAGTCAGTTTGCACAAGGTATTAGCCACTGAGCAACCAATTCAGACAATATGAAGATCGCCAACTCTTAATAAAACTAATAAACTTTTACATGGAGCTATTGCCCTTATCTAGACCTTTATTGTTTTACTTAATATGCAGACCTTTCTGCCACTACCTAATTTCTGTATGAAGTCCCCCTTCCAATCCTCCACGTAACTCTTTATATCTCATACCCCAAACCAGATGCATCCTCAGCTTGGTGTCTTCTATTCGTTTTCCTCTTTCTATCCAAACCTCTCACTTATATTGAATCTCAGTATAATTCTCTCGTTCTTGCAGATTGGTTGAAATTTTAGTCACCTATTATTTGTATACCTCTTTTTGTCAATCTTGAGACTAATCCTGATTTCCCCTCCAATCCACCGTATGGTTAGCGTATTGTCCAGTCATATCAACTTTCTGACATTGTTATTAAATCTAGAAAGCCTAATAAAACAAAAAGCTGGTTTTATATGTTTTTTTTAGTGTGAGCGTGAGTAAAGAAAAAGAACCCACTTTATATCTTACCATTCAGTATTTAAACTATATTGAGGGTCAAAGGGAATTCAATGGTAAACTTGGAATAGCTTAGTATGGTCTGAATTAGGAAATATGTAAATTTGGCCTATCAAAGCTCAGAAAACTCGCTTCACTTTGGCTTAACGTTGGATAGGGAGTTATTTTTAGGTCAGACATACCCATGGAGTAATTATTTTGATATATTTCAGCCAATCCCTATTCTATAAAAATATTGCACCTTGGGGGACCTCTACCAAGCCTATAAAAGGGGGTGGTCCCCACTTAGGTGTTTGGATGGAACTAGACGTGGCTTAAGGAAACCCTCCAATGGACGCCCTGTAGTCCGCCGTGTAAGAGGAGCAATCTGACTGCCAAATCTCGTGTTAATTGCCCATGTGGTATTTAAAAAAGTGTTACCCCAATTCACGGGGTTCCACTGAGATTTAATCAGGGTCTTTAGCTGGTGCTGTCTTTATTTTTTTCAAAAGCATTATTATTATGAGATCAGATTTGTAACTGACCAATTGCATTTGTTGAATTGGGACTATTCTTACCCAAGTTTTTTTTGTCAAAGTCAAGATGGAAATTGTCCAACATCACCCCCCTCAAGAATGTTGGGGGGAGAATAGGGCCGTAGGAAACAACTATGTACTCAATTAATGGTAATCCCTGTAGCTAAGGATTTTATGGATTACTCATTTACTCTCTTGTAAGTGATGTTGAACGGACACTCCCAAATTGATCCAAGCTTGCCACTTCTAGGAGTTGTGCGATTATGGTAGTATAAGACCATATCAGAAACTTGAAATGAAGGCAGGGGAGTCAAAGCTTATTGGAAGCTTATCACTTTAAAGATTGTTTTAGCTAGGTTTTTCATAGCCTCAGATTGAAGCAGAATGATACAGCGAGCCAATCTTCCCATGGCTTTTTCAGGTTCCTCACCACATGAGAAGACATATTTAGCTAAAAGGGCAGGTATTCCTAGTTCCCGCCCATACAAGACATGGAATGGCGAGAAAATAAAGATCTGGTGATAACTAATCTGATATACCATAAGAGCACTGGGTAGGTATTGATATCTTTGAAGTGTATCAGAGGTGACCATTTTACGTAGAATGGAAACCAAGGTTCCATTTGCTCTTTCCACGGTCCCATTTGTGGAGGGATTATATGGAGCTTAGAAAAGTTGTTGGGCTCCCATGGAGGTAGCCAGGATTTTAATTACTATGGAGGTGAAGTTCTTACCATTATACCAGAGTAGCTTTGGGGACAACCATGTCGAAAGAATATGTTTTTATTGAAAATGCGGCTGTGACCTTAGCCTTTTGGCAGGAAGAACCACATCTTGAACCCACTTCATAAAATGGTCAATGCTTACTAGGATAATTCTGTTTTTACAAGTAGTCTGAAGGGACATACTACGTCGAGGCTGATAATGTGTATCGGTTTTTGAGGGGTAGTTGATTGATATTAGTATCTAGTTGTAAAACTGGATTCCTTCTTATATGTAGGCAGGCATCCAAGACTTCAACAATAGTATCCACAAGTACAGCCCAATAATACCTGTTCTTAATCCACTCATAGGTTTTCTTTGCTCTTCCATGATCTAGGGCGGTGTGAGCTTCTTAAATAACAGGTACATGTTCTGAGGGCTGAAGGTAAGGCATCCACATTGCCCCACCTGCTTGTACAATTTCCCACTCACCACTTTGGTGTTGCAAGAGTGACAGGCTAACATTTTCTGGACAGGATTATCCTCTTCCTCCCAATCTTCAGAGGTCATTAAGAGGTCATATAGCCTCTCCGCCTCACTATTATTTAAGTAAAGGACTGGAAGCTGAGTTAACCCATTAACATTCATGTGATAAATTCCAGCACAGTGTTTAAATTTCATGTCATAATGCTGGAGCATTAGAGCAAAGCGAGCTAACCGCCCAGTCAGATCCTTCATATTCTGTAACCATCCCACTGAAGCGTTATCTTTAACCACAGTGAAGGTTGTCCCATACAAGAAAGGGCGATGGTGCTTTACAGCTAACAGGATGGCAAGGCACTCCTTTTCCGTTATGCTGTAGTTGCGTTCCACCTTTGACAGTATTTTCAGATCTAGGATACAGGATGATCTACACCGTTTTCATCCAATTGGGCTAAGATGGCCCCAACGGCGTAGTCTGAGGCATCAGTAAACAATATAAATGGTTTTCCATAGTCGGGGTGCTTCAAGATAGGATGTTGTTGTAGCAGTTGCTCCAACATCTCAAAAGCGGCCTCCTGTTAAGCACCTCAATGAAAAAGGGGTGTTCTTAGTCCATAGACGGACGAGGGGTTCACTTAATTTGGGCGAACCTAGGGATGAAACATGATATTAACCCATCATCCCTAGAAATACCGGAATATCCCGTTGATTGTTAGGAGAAGATGTTTATGAGATTACTTTAAACTTATATCGTATGAGTTGGATTCCCTAATTAGAAATGAAGTGTCCAAGGAAATTCAATTTCCTTTGAAAGAAGGTACACTTTGAGGGTTTTAACTTTATATTTGCCTTATGTAAGTGGTGAAACACCTCCTTCAGGTGATCAAGATGTTTGTTAAAAGTTTTTGAGAACAGCATGGTGTCATCAAGGTAAATGAAGACACAACTTAACTTTAAATCCTGAAAGATGTGATCCATAGCACGATTGAAAATTACAGGGGCGTTGCACAACACTTGAGGTAATTGGGTGGGTTGGAAGAGACCCTCACTGCAAACAAGAGCACATTTCTCCTAAACTTGGGGAGAAAGTTCCATTTGCTGGTAGCCACTAGCTAAGTCCATTGCGGAGAAAAAGTTAGATCTGGAAAGTTGTCCAGGGAGTCATTAAAGCGTGGGATAGGATAGCTATTTTTTCGTGAAGTTATCTAATTGTGATAGCCAATGACTATCTAATGTCTTGGTTCTTCTTTTTAATTAGCAAATGGGGAGAAGACCAAGGACTTTGTGAAAGAACTAGTAACCTCACGTTGAGTAAATTTTGGAGCTCCGTCCTTGTCAGACATTTGCCCTCTTAGCTGCAGAGGAAGAATGTTTTAGGTCGAACTCAGCCAAAATGAGGAAATGTTGGCCATTTACGAGTTTCTGATAAGCCTAAAGGTGACTTTAATAATAATAATGAAAATCTCGCGGAAATTGGCCAAAAGACCCTGGCTGATCCTTGGTGGAACCAATAACTGGGGTAACACCATCTTGACACCTGCATTTGTGCCAAATGTAAAATTGAATGATCGGATTACTCTGAAAACATGACAAATTTTGGGTCATTCAGCAGAAGGTAAACCCCCACAATCACCAAATCCCTCAAAGCACCTACGCGGGGACCCCCTTTTTTATAGGCGTGGCGGAGGCCCCTAAGGTGAAAATACTTTATCTAACAGTGTTTGGTGAGGTTCATCAAAACCTTATCACATGGGTACGTTCTGCACCAAACCACCAACTATCTGCTTCCCAAAAAGTAATTCATTTTTCTCAAGATCTGATAAGAGCACCTAGCATCTCACATAATTTGGAACCATCTAAGCTATTCCAAAACAATATTTGAATTCCCCCTGACCCTCAAAACAGTTTAAATACTGTCCATTCAAATATCAAGAGGGATCGCTTTTTTCTTACCCCCGTGCTCACAATAAAAGACATAAAATTTACATTTTTATATTAGAGCTTATTATCATTTCAAAAAACCTTTGTGGGATCCAATAGCGTAGCACCAGTGAGCACAAAAAAGGCCGAATTCCTACAAATGGTGCTCACTACAGGGGATCCCTGTACACTAAAACTAGTTGCTCTTGAAAAGACTAACAAGCGCTTTGCCTCCTTGAGGAGCTTGATCAGCGCCCTTACAAACTTTCAATTAGAGACAAGTTAACCCTGATGAAGGGAGCATTGCTACCTTTTTAAACGTTTATGAAGCTGCTATGGATGGTGCCACAGACAAGAAAAAAGTTAGACACATCCTTTCTTGTTTAAGCCGCTTAGCACAAGAGATGATGTACCCAACCTGAACCCTGGGTACACCTGAATAGAGGTAAAGGAGGCCCTTTGGCTGAATTTGGGTCAAAGCAAAGTCTACATCGGGAAAAAACAGGCCTTTATGCGCCTTAGCTTGTATGAGGGCGAATCCCTTATTACCTTTGCTGAACGATTTTTCTCTACACAAAAGTTGTCTGCCTTAACCTGCTCACCCTTGACGATGCTATCGCTGCCCTGTTATCAGGATTAACTTCTCAACCCTCTCTAGCTAGACATATTATCTCAATGAAATGCTGTATTACGAATATTCGCGACATCAAGGAGGCTTTATTGATGTGGCTGAACTTTATGTAGGTGCCACAACAAATGAACTGAGGTGACAACCTTGGCTTTAACCATTGAGGAGCATAAGCCTGTTGAAAAATTGGGAGTGAGCCCACCTATGCCTATCCTCCCTGCTAAACCTGCTTTCTCAGTATGACTTAAAATGATACACCATCTTCTTGTTTATTGGAGTTCGCCTCTGTGCCTTCTCTTCCAGCCAAGCTGATAAATGCAGTCCTTAAGGATACCAAATCTTCTGTAGCCATCTCCCCTACTTCCATCATGTCTTTGCCCATCGTTGAGAATACCCTTGAGGGAGGAATCTGAAGGGGGTTATGATGACATTGGGTACTACCTATTGGGAGCCCTGCAGAAATAGAGATTCATGGTCATTTGGAATCTGGAGGAGTAGATGAGACCACCATACCTGAGGGGACGTACCTCAGCCAAGTTCTAGGGTGACCAAGAGTTATTGATACTGCTAGCAATGGTGACCAATTCATAGCTGACCTGATTCGACCTATTCAGTGGGTGCATACCATGAAATCCATCTTGGATAAATACCTTGAGACTTCTAAACAACTAACCTCCACCCTTCAGCTAAAGGAGGTCTTAGCTTTTCACTAACTTTAGAGGAACGTATACTAAGGTTGCAGTCATTCAAAAAGTCCGAATACTGGCCATCCTGGACACTGGCTCACCAGTTAATGCGATTTCACAAAGCTTATTTAGAAAATAAAGCTAGCGCCTGACTTGGAGTACACGCAAGAATTTGGAACCGCTAGCCCAATTAATACCCATGCAATTGGGGCATAAACTTCCCTTCCCATTCGCAAGGGAAGATTATTTTATCAGCTTCTACTGTGGCTTTAGAGTATAACGCCTATGATATGCTCATAGGTACCCAGATTATGATTGAGTACGATTAAATAATCAAATTGAAGCAAGGTATCCTCTCTTAAACAACTATAGTCCCATTAGTCTTATTCAATAAAGAACGCAGCAAGAATGAATACCCTTGACTGGTTGATATCCCTTTTCAGCTATAACTTTGCATTATTTCACCTCTGGGAGTAGCACAAAAAAAATGCGCAATTCATGTGGATACCAGGGACTGTATCCCTTTTATTCTGCAGACGAGGTATTTTTTAAGCCTGGTAAACAATGAGTGGTTGACACAAAAATTACGCTCCAAATCCCACACCACAGTTTGTTGCACCTCGTAAGCCTTGAGGGCGTTAGTCCCTTGGTGCCTTGGGTATTTCCTTGGATACTGATCCAGCCTACTAGAGGTCTATTACCCTTTTGCTGGTAAACCTCCTTGCAAGGACATAGTTATAAAAAAACCAGGAGATTGGCCGAGGCTCCTTATCCCAGTGGAGGACATTTAACGTATCCACTCCATTGGTTCCATGATGGATATGAGCCTGCCAACGGATTACCTGGTGTGTACCTTAACTAGCGTAAATATCTTAAATGAGCTTACCCCAGATGACCTGTGAAAAGTTCACACTTTCCTTGACGACTATTGTGACATTCTCCAAATCTGATAATGACTATGGCCACATGATGGGCTGGTGCCATTCTATTGATGTGGGCGATGCCCACCCTATTTGGTCCAAACCTTACCACAAGTCAAAGGTGGAATAAGAGCAAATGCGGATGGAGCTCCATCAATTTCTAGATGCGGGGTTGTTAGTACCTTCACAAAGCCCTTGGTCTTCCCCTCTGTTGCTTATTAAAATAAAAAAGGAGGTCATCGGATAGTTATGGACTACCAAAAATTGAATAATCTCACAAAAAAGGATAGTTATCCTATCCCCTGCATTGATGACGCTTTGGTCCAACTCTCTGGCTCTAACTTCTTCTCCGCCATGGAGTTGGCTAGCGGCTATTGGCAAATGGACCTTTTCCCTGAAGATCAGGAGAAATGTGCTCTCATTTCTAGTATGGGTCTTTTCCATCCAACCTGACTACCTCAAGGGTTGTGTAACGCACCTGCATCAATTTAGCGGGTGATGGACCATATTTTGCAGGACCTGACGTTAACTTGTGTCATTGTATATCTTGATGATATCACAGTGTTCTACAATACTTTCAACGAACATCTTGATCATCCAAAGGAGGTGTTTCAAAGGTGACACAAGTCAAATATTAAGTTTAAGCCTTCAAAATGTACCTCCTTACAACGGAAATTGGATCTCTTTGGGCACTCCATTTAAAAGAAGGAATACAACCCATGAAAGATAAGATTGAAGCGTTTTTGAAAATGCCTCCCCCTAAGAGTTTATGAAATATTCAGGTATTTCTAGGGATGATGAGGTATTACCATCAATTTATCCCCAAATTTGCCCAGCTCAGCGAACCAATCGTTTGCTTATCGACTAAGAACATTCCCTTCTATTGGGGGCTGAACAGAAGGCCGCTTTTGAGACATTGAAACCGCTGTTACAACAACGTCCTATCCTGAGATACCCAGATTACAATAAACCTTTTATCCTGTTTACTGACGCTTCGGACTATGCCGTTGGGCCATCTTATCCCAATTATATAAAAATGGTGTAAATCGTCCAGTATCCTATTTTAGCAGATGCTGTTAAAAGTGGAACGCAATATTCGTGTAACTGAGAAGGATTGCCTTGCCATTTTGTTAGCTGTGAAGCAATACTGCCCCTTTTTATATGGGACCACCTTCACTGTGGTTACAGACCACGCTTCCCTAAAGTGGTTACAGAACATGAAGGACCCTACTGGCTGGATTTGTCGTTGGTCTCAAGCTCCAACAATATGATATGACAATTGAACCCATGCTGGGATCCGTCAATTACATGTTGATGTGTTGAAAAGGTTGCTAGTCCTTCATTTGGATAACAGTGAAGCGTAGAGGTTACATGAATTATTAATGACTTAATGAATGAGAGTATGATGATGACCCCGTCCAGAAGATGTTATCCCGGCACTCCCATAGCATAAAAGTGGATAATGGGAAGCTGTATAAGCAGGTAGGGGCAACGTGGCTGCCTTACCTACAGCTCTCAGAACGTGTACCTGGTATCTTAGAAGCTCACTCCGCACTAGGTCTTGGAGGGGAAAAGAAAACTTATGTGTGGATCAAGGATCGATACTATTGGGATGGAATGATGGAAGCTATTGTTGAAGTCTTGTAAGCTTGCTTTCCATGTAAAAAGCAATCTGGCTTCAAGAATATATAACAATATCAACCCATTACCACTCAACAACCGTTCCACATCATAAGTTTGATGTAGTAAGTTTCCTTCCTCAGACTACTAGTTAAGACAAAAGTTATCTTAGTAGCTATTGATCATTTCATGAAGTGGGTGGAAGCCGTAGCTCTCCCTTATCAAACGGCTAAGGCCACAGCCACGTTTTTACATCAAAACATTTTCTCTCGACATGGCTGTCCTTAAGTATTACTCTGTGATAATGGAAAAAACATTTACCTCCATAGTGATTAAAGTCCTGGCTACAACCATGGGAGCCCAACAGCTTTTCGTTACTCCATACAATCCCTCCACGAATGAGACCATTGAAAGAGAAAATGGAACCTTGGTTTCCATTTTACAAAAATGACCTCTTCTGATCCACTTCACTGGGATCATTACCTACCCAATGCTCTTATGATTACCCGGATTAACTATCATCTAATCTTAAAAATGCTTTCATTTCAGGTCTTGTATGGGCGGGAACCTGTAATACCTGCTCTTCTAGCAAAAGATGTATTCTCCTCTAGAGTTGAGGAGCCCAAGAAATTTATGAGAAGATTGGCTCAGCATATCATTCAACTCCAGGCTGAGGCTATGACTAACTTAGATAAAACGTTGAATAAAGAAGGAAAGGATGCAAATAATCTTTGAACCCCATGCCTACATTCCAAGTATTGGACATGGTAATATACTACCATAACTGCATCACTCCTAGAAGCGGCAAACTTGGATCAATTTGGGAGGGCCCTTTCACCATTACCTACAAAAGAGGTAATGAATATTCTAAGAAATTGCTAGCTACTTGAATCACTATCAATTGAGTACATGGCCACATCCTTTAGTTTTATTCTCCTCCACAATTCTTGAGGGTGGTGATGTCAGACATTTGTCCTCTAAGCTGCAGAAGAAGAATGTATTAGGTTGAATTCAGCCAAAATGAGGAAACGTCAGCCATTTATGATTTTCTAATAAACCTAATTTTGAATTTAATAATAATAATAATGAAAATCTTGCGGAAATAAGCCAAAAGCCCCTGGCTGATCTTTGGTGGAACCCTATTAATCAGGGTAACACCATTTCAAAACCTGCATGGGCACCAAATGTAAAATTGAACGGTCAAATTACTCTGACCACATGACAAATTTTGGGGCAACCATTGGCAGGTACTTCCTTAACCACCACCAGGACCTTCCAAACACCTATGCAGGGATCCCCCTTTTTTATATGGGTGGTGGAGGTCCCCCAAGGTAAAAATACTTTATCTAGCAGTGAATAGTTGAGGTTCATTAAAGCCTTACTGCATAAGTACATTCTTCCCCAAAACCCCAACTATCGGTTTCCCAAAAAGTAACTCATTTTTCCCAAGATCTTATAGGAGCACCTAACATATTACATAACTTGAAACCATCTAAGATATTCCAAAACTATTCTTGAAATTCCCCAACTCAAGAGACAGTTTAAATAGTGTTCAGTCAGATATCAAGAGTGATAGCTCTTTTCTTACCCTGTGCTCACCATAAAAAACACAAAACTCACATTTTAGTAGCGCTTTAATATTTATTTATAAAAACCTTTGTGGGATCCAGCGGCGTAGCACCAGCAAGCACAAAAAATCAGGATTCCTACAGTCCTCATCTGCTGTTCTTCCACCTTTGACTTGTGGTAAAGTTTGGACCTAATAGGATGGGCATCACCCACATGGTTGGAGTGGCTCCAGCCCTTCATGTGGCCATATTCAGTATCAGACCTTGAGAGCATGTTGTTATATTCATCTAGTAAAGTATGGGCTTTATCAGCCTAAAAGGTGAAAACTCATCCTAGTTATAGACATTGGGTAAAAACATACTAGGTTATCCATTGGCAAGCCCAAATCCGTCATAGAACCAATTTAGTGATCAAGTCAATGTTCTCCACTAGGTTTAATAAAGCCTCTGCCAATATCCTGGTGTTTTTTATAACCATGTCCTTGCCGGTGAGGTTCCCAGAAGACTAGTAATAGGCCTCTGATAAGCTGGGTCTAGTATCCCAGGAAATACCCAAGGCTCCAAGGGACTAACGCCCTCAAAGCTTACGAGGTGCAAAAAACTGTAATGTGGGATTTGGAGCGTGATTTTTGTGTCAACCACTCGTTGTTTACCAGGCTTAAAAAATACCTCGTCTGCAGAATAAAAGGGATACAGTCCCTGGCATCCACATGAATTGCGCAATTTTTTTGTTACTCCCAGAGGTGGAATAATGCAAAGTCATAGCTGAAAAGGGTTATTCAACCAGTCAATGTATTCATTCTTGCTGCGTTCTTTATTGAATAAGACTAGTGGGGCTATAGTTGTTTAAGAGAGGATACCTTGCTTCTTTTTGATTATTTAATCGTACTCAATCATAAGCTGGGTACCTATGAGCATATCATACGCGTTGTTGTCTAAGGCCACTGTAGGGGCCAATAAGATAAACTTCCTAATTCGAATAGGAAGGAAAGTTTGCCCAATGGGACAAATTTTGTTCAGACCAGCAGTACAAAATTTTTGATTGTACTCCAAGTCAGGCCCCAGCTTTATCTTTTGATAAGTTTAGTGGAGGTCAAATTAACTGAGGAGCCAGTATCCAATATGGCTATTACCCATACTTTTTGAATGACCATTCAACTTTGGTAAGTAATCCTCAAAAGTTAGGTGACAGGTCCAAGAACTCCTTGAGCTGGAAGTTGGAGGTTAATTTATGAGCAGTCTCAGAGTATCTATACAGGATGTATCTCATATTATGGAGCCGCTGAAGAGGTTAAATTAAGCCAACTAAGAACTAATCACCATCGCTGGAAGTGTCAATAACTTTGGGACACCCAAACTTTTTGCTGAGGTTCGTTTCCTCATGTTTAGTGGTATCATCTAATCCTTCAGCTTTCAAATGATCAGGAACCTCCACTTCCGTGGAAGCTCTCAATATATAGTAACCAACGTCATCTTGAACCCCTCAGATTTATCCCCCAAGAGTAAGTTCAACAGCTGGTAAGTTACAATTGAGGTAGGGAGACGTCCAAACGATGGTGGGTATTTACCTTCTGACCATATTTCTTTTTATCAAGCCCTTTATTATTACAGGGGTTACTCTTAGGGAGAGCAACTACCAGCTTTGCTGGAGGGGAAGGCACAGCAGCTATATAACTTGTGCAGGAGTATAGTAGTAACTACTTTACAGGTCTCCTATTTGCATGAGGATGTGATATCTGGTTTAAGTCGCACTGAGGAAGCGGGTTCTTTAGAAGGATAAGCACAGTTGGGCTCACCCCAGCTGTTCTACAGGCAAAAGCTCCTCAATGATTCAAATTGAAGGTTTCACCTCAGCCTCATGTGTTGTTGCACATGGATTGAAGTTGGCAATAACTGATGGAGCCTCTTTTATGTCGCAGATGTTTTTGAAGTGGCATACTACTGAAATATTTGCCTGGCTAGAGTAGTTGAGAAGCTAACCCAGTATACATGGCTGTGATAACATTATCCAGGGTTAGCATTTTAGATGTTAACAGCATCTGTGCAGTGAGGTAAAATTGCTCAGCAAAGGAAACGGTCATTTTGACCTCATACATGCTAAGGCGCATAAAGCCTGTTTTTCCATGTTTAGACATTGATTTGAACCAAATTCATCCAAAGGAGCCTCCTTCACCTCTGCCCAGGTATGTAGATTGTCCGTGTAAGGAACTATCATCTCTGTGCCAAGCGACTTAAGTAAGGAAGGATGTGTTAATTTTTTGCTTATCAGTTGACCTTGCATAACAGATTTTTAAACATACATAAATAAAGCAATACTCCCTTTTACTGGGGGTGAACCTTGTCTTTGGGAGGGGGTTTTTAGACACTGCTAAAGCTCTTTAAAATGGGATAAAGCGCTTTCTAGTTGCTTTTCCAGGGCTACTATTCTTGATTCATTTTGAAGGGGAAAAGTTGGAGGGTTAAACATTCTAAAAAAACTCCATTTTTAAGTTTGATTCTATTGATGTATAGGGTAGCCCCTATATTGAGCACCACTTTGTGAGGATTTAGCTAGTTTTAGATTGCTGGTTTTGGTAGCCTCTGGATTACACAAACAAGTTATTTATATCAAAGTTAGAAACACTAATAAAACAAAAAGTTGGTTAAATATATTTTTATTAGTTTGAGCGCGGGTAAATAAAATGAACTCTCTTTATACCTTAACTTTCAGTATTTAAATGGTATTGAGGGTCAAAGGGAATTCAATGTTAAATTTGGAATAGCTTAGTATGCTCTGATTAGAAAATATGTAAGATCTGGCCTATTAAAGCTCAGAAAACTCGCTTCACTTTGGCTTAACGTTGGATAGGGAGTTATTTTTAGCTCAGACATACCCATGGAGTAATTATTTTAATATTTCAGCCAATCCCCATTAGATAAATTAATTGCACCTTGGGGGACTCCGCCAACCTTATAAAAGGGGGTGGTGCCACTCAGGTGCCTGGATGGAACTAGACGTGGCTTGGGGAAACCCTCCAATGGACGCCCTGTAGTCCGCCGTGTAAGAGAAGCAATCTGACTGCCAAATCTCGTGTTAATTGCCCACGTGGTAATTGAAAAAGTGTTACCCCAATTCATGGGGTTCCACTGAGAATTGACCTGGGACTTTTGGCTGATATTGTCTTTATGTTTGCCTGAAGTTTTACTGTTATGAAATCAGACTTGTGATTGACTTAACTTATTTGTTAAATTGGAACTCTTCTTAACCAAGACATTCTTTTGCTGAATTTAATATGGCAATTTACTAATACTATTCATTGATTCCTACATATCAAGATATTAAGATGGTGGTGGAATACTACAGTTCATATCAATTATGCACGGGTTTTAACTAATTATTTCAAAATTTAGGAATAAGGCCTCAATCCTGCTGGTACTGTATGAGAATCATCTGGTTTCCACGTCTATTATTTCATAATATTAGTTCATTGGTCAGGTTTATATTCTGGCATATCCTATTTCAATTCTCCCAAGTTGGAATTATATCTTTTTCTGATTTCACCATCCTGAGTTCCCACCATTTGTGGGTTCCCTCACCAGATAGGCTGAACCTAAATAAACTACTACTTTGCTTAATATTTAAAATTATAAATTTTTAGATGTTTATTTTATAATCCAGGTCAGTCAACAATCCGTCCAGAATCATGCAGATATTGAACCACCGCAATTAGGTGCCATAAGCTGCAAAGTCCTGTCCTCAGAAGGAAATAGTCCATTATGAGGTAGAAGTTGGCTGAAAATATCATGCATCTTGACCTGATTATGGTCACCAGTGGTGACTCCTTTAAGTGCATAACACCAGTAAGTGCATACGCCCTGGGTTCATACAGGTGGCTAGAGGCTAATGGGCTATTTGCCGCCACATCAAGACTCAGCCCAGAAAGAGCTATGTTACCAAGTTGCCAACATGCCCTTATGTGGGAGATAGTCAATTAATTAAGATTTGATAGTGGCACCCCAATACCTATTCTTTTCCACCACTCAATTGAGGCAACTATTTTCTGGCGTAAGATTATATTTTACTGGGATGGCAAGAAAGGTCTTGAGAAAACTTTTTTGTTACATTATCCCAACTTCATCTTTCCTTGGTGATATTTAGTTCCTGATATCTCTCAAGATAGGGGGAAATCATTGTCCCAAATAATCTAACCTATTAACTTCTCCAACAGCTTCTGCTGGCCTCTGATTGTGGTGAGGGAGGTTGGGGATGCCAATTTAAACACTTGCAGTTGTGTCCTCTTGTGCCCGCCAGCGTACCTCCAGGGGGAGCGTTGACGCTTTTTGTGACCCTTGTACTTCTGGCTGGTATTTCCCTATCATCCCGTTGCAATAAAGGTCATCCAATGCGAATCTCTTCCCATATTGCCTAAGCTCAGGGAAGCTTGGGGGTTTTCCCTTAGAGATGAGTAATGTAACTTAATGAATTAAGTTCATTGATTCCTACAAGATAAGAAAGTAGGACTGGTTATGGGATACTGACAGTTTGTATCAGTTACGACGTGGGTTTTAATCATTTATTAATCTAAAATTAGGGAATTAGGGATTGATGCCACCAATATGATATGGGAATCATCTGGTTTACGCGCCTAATATCTCATAATTTTTACTCATTGGTCGGGTTTATATTCTGGCATATCCTATTTCAATTCTTCCAAGTAGGAATTATATCTTTTTTTAGGTTGCCCATTCTGCATTCCCACCGTTTGTGGGCTCCCTAGCCAGATAGGCTGATTTCGAATTAACTACAATGTCTTGATACTACTTACACTTATAAATTGTTCAGCTGTTTATTTTATACTCCAGAACAGGCAACAATCTGTCCATAATTATGCAGAGATTGAACCATCACTAATCAGGTGCCGTAAGCTGCACACTCCTGGCCTCAGAAGGTAAGAGGTTATTTAGAGGCTTATTGAGACTGCAAATCTCACTGCACCTCTACCTGATTATGGTCACTAGTGGAGACTCCTGTTAGTGCATAGCACCAGTTAGTACGTACTCCCAGGGTCCATTCATGTGTCTAGAGGCAGGTGGAGGTTTTGCGCCACACTGATCATCTGTCCTAGATGGGCTACTTTCTTGAGTCACTTCCAGGCCCTTATGTGGGGCGATGATCAATTAAT
This sequence comes from Massospora cicadina, assembly GCA_022478985.1. NCBI lineage: Eukaryota > Fungi > Entomophthoromycota > Entomophthoromycetes > Entomophthorales > Entomophthoraceae > Massospora > Massospora cicadina. Next base: position 63,439 of record JAKSZP010002734.1, read on the forward strand.
ATGAATTCGATGACTGACACCCCAATATCTACCTATTCCACCACTCAATTGAGGCAACTCTCTTTTGGCATAAGGTATACATTGGGATGGCAAGTAAGGACTTGGGAACCTTGTTTGTTACAAGAGGTTGATACTTGTACTTGGCCTTATGCAGCGTCTGTTTTTTCTAAAGTTATACAAGCATCTAAATTACCACTACATTTTCTAGTATTTCTTCCCAATATTATCAGTCCTTAGTTTTTTTAGATTTTTCTGTCCCATCCATGTCCCAAAGTACTGTGGGCTTTTATTATGATTGGAACCCATTCCAAAGGTTGCAAGTAAGGTATCCATATTGTTCTGATTTTCTTATAGTAATCCTTTGAGAACCTTTGTATTAAAGTATTTCTTTATAACATCATCTTAAACTGGTTCATCTTTGACCTCTCAAGGATCTGGCTTCATGAGTATGTCAGGTAACCGTTCAGATTCATTGTTAACTAAATGTAATAAAGGCAAGCTTGTGAGTCCATCTACGTTAATGTGCATTGTTACCGCTTGATGGACAATGTTCATATCATAATGCTAAAGTTTGAGAGCCTACAGGCTAATATTCTTGTCAGATCTAATATTTTTTGAAGCCATTTTATTGAAGCGTGGTCTGTAATAGCTGAAAAAATTATACCTTACAAAAGGGCTGGAAATATTTTACCACAAGGAGAACAGATAAGCATTTTCTCTTAATGATGCTGTAATTTCGCTCAGCTTTTTGAAAGCGTTTTGCATTAATAGGTCACCAGATTGTCCAACGCCTTCCTCATCTAGTTGCGAGATAATGGTCCTGCGGTAAGTTAGAAGCATCTGAAACAGGATAATGGCTTCCAATATTCCAAATTTTGTAGTATTAGTTTACTTTTCAAAAAATGTTTCCATGGTCTCGCATGCAATTCTTTGCTCTACTCCCCACACAAAAGGGGATTTTTAAGCAAGAAAATGGACAAGATGTTTAGAGTTATGCGAAATTAGGGATAAGTTGACGGTAGTATACCATCATAATAAGAATACATGTATGTCTCAGAGGCTCTTTGGTTTAGCCAAATTAAATATAGCATCAACTTTATCATACAATGGTTGAATATCTTCATGTGTTATGGCATGTCCTAAAAATACAAATTAGATGTTGGAAGAAGGTACACTTCACAGGTTTTAATCTAATATGATTATTTTTTAGTCATTGGAAAACTGACTTGAGGTAGTCCAGATGAACGGTGAAGTTTTTGAGAACACCATTATGTCATCTAGGTATATGGCCACACAGCTTAAATTGAAAGTTTACATGATATGATCCATCTCCCATTGAAATGAGGCTGGAGCGTTGCATAATCCCTGATGTAGCTGAATAGTTGAGGAAAACCTTCCATGCATAGCAAAGCGCATTTTTCTTATACTTCAAGTGACAAATCCATCTGCAATAGCCAATGGAGAGGTCCATCGCAGAGATGTAATTTGACCTGGATATTTGGGCAGAGCATTGTCAATTTATGGAATCTGATATTTGTCCTTCTTGGTTAGGCTGTTTAGCTTCCTGTAATCAATCACTATCATTTGACCACCATTTTTTATTTTATAATTAATAGAAGGGATGACCATGGTCTCTGTGAAGGCATAAATAAGTCAGTATCCAATAGATACTTGATCTCAGTCTTCATATCTCAATCATCTACCTTAAATATTCTATATGACTTCAATTTATTGGGTAGAGTCTTCTATGTGGATACTATGTGTACAGTCTTTCATGTGACCAAAGCCAACATCTGACTTAGAGAATATTTTGATAGTCTTCAAGTTTTTTGTTCACTTTCTAAAGTTTCTCCTGATTTGACCTATTAGACACCTGGACTTAAGGGATGGCACAAATTAAACTATTGACGGGGTAGGCAAGTTCAAGGTGAGTACCTTTATATTTCTATCTTGTTGATCTCATCAATGGGAAGTAATTGAACTTTCCCTGTTTCTGGATTTTTATAGACTAGATATCTTGGTTGGTTAGATTAGAAGTTGTAGTTTGACAGGCAGATAATATGCTTGGTCGAGGACTCATGGTAAGAATCTTAGCTCAAATCTATGTCTCCACTGACATAAGTGATAGGTAGCATGCAGTTTGAGTATATTCATGGTTAATTTGGTAGAACCACTCTTTCTTCTCCTGGTCTATTTTTACCTCATTTATAGCATTAAATGGTATGCTTTTGCTGCATCTACTGAGTCAGAAAGTTTTTTCATAAGTTTTCCAGAAGTAGAATATCATAAATCCAAAGTGGAAACAGGGTAATCGACCAGAAAAGAGTAATTTTTCTTTCTGGAGCCTTATATCCAATACAAAGGGAACTTCACAGTTGAGGAGTAATAAATATCCTTCTTTCAGACTGATGACTCATTTGTATTCAATCATAAACTGCGTTAAGTAAATTATATTAAACTGACTATTGTCCAGGTCAGATGTGGGAACTTACTACTGATTTGCAACTTGAGTTGACGGGGATTAATATGCACTATTGTCGTGGTGTTATTTGAAATGCCAGTGCTATACATTTGAGCGTACTTGAGGTCATGGGCAAGCTCAATCTTCTTGATGAGATAGGATGAGACAACATTGATAAGGGATCCCATATCCATGGTAGATATTACTTAAACCCTCTTAATTATCACTTTTGCTTTGGTAATAGTTCCTCCAAACTTTGGAAGGAGGGCTAATCATTCTCTAAGCGGAACCTCTCATTGTTTTTTTTGGCAGTCTCAGGATAATTTTTCTTGATCTTCAGTAGATTTTGCACACTTGATATGCGTCATATCAACAGGGCAAGGTATTAATCAGCATCGCTTGCCAAATTAATTATTCTGGGTCACCTGATAGTCTGACAGGGGTAAGTGCTTTCTAAAACAGGGTGTTATCAATATTTTTCAGCGTATAAAAGGTCTAAAAATGGAAAGCTCAGCGAGCGTATCTAAAATTTATAATAAGCTGTGTCCCTGTAACTCCATAAGAGTTGTCACTGGAATCGTTCTTAATGCATGTGAGATGAGTGATCAGAAATGGTTCACTTTCAGGTCCCCAATCTCGGTCATCTTTAGAGGTACTTGTCCCTAAGCTGACCACCCTTTTCCCTGCTCAGCAATAGTAGGGTACTTCTTAAGACATATATCTTTTGTAAGGTTGTTTTTAAAATATTTACACTTGTTTTCTCCTCTTTTTTGGGCTTTACTTCCCCTATGGTATATACTCTGAGCTTTGTGGAAGCCTTTTGGGAGATCTATGGTTTGTGTATATGGACCATATCGATCAGGGCTTCTTTAATGTCTAAGATGGAATTGAAGCTTCGTTTGACAGATGTGACGGGCATGGCTAGTTCAGGGTTACTATATAAACCAGTAACGATGGCAATTACAGCATCATCCATTGTAAGCTTCTTTGGGTTAACTTGATTTGGACCTCAATATCTAAGTGATCTGCAAATTTGTCCAGGGTTTTGTTAAACTACTTCAATTCTCATTAAGGCCTGTTTCTTTATACTAAAGTTTTTATTGGAACTGAAACTCTTTAATGAGCGCTTCCTTCATTTCTCTCTGGGGGTGCATGTCATCCAAATGAGATACCATAACCTCTTAATCAGATGTCTTATACAATATAAAATATATTTAGCATTTTTGATGGTCAGTTGCACCTTCCATCGCAGCTTCATAGATGTAGTAGAAAGATGTTATACTCTCTTCGCCAGGTCTAAACTTTTCCTTGAAGGTAAATGAAAATGTAAGTCATTTCATTCCTGCGATGATGTTTACCATTGGAGCTTCAGATCCAGTATTTTTGGTACTAAATAGTCTTTTTACTTTTACTTGAGATTCGACATATTTAATATTTTAGAGGATTGAAATGTTGCACCATTTCCCAAAATAAGTCTTTTTGTGACATCCAGAAGAATAATTCTACTCTCAATGTCAACTTTTTTATTCTTTAAGTTCTTAACACGAATATCCAGATTATAATTAATTGTCAAGTGGATGAGCAATAAGTTCACATGAGTTTGTTCTCATCCTTCAAACTCCAATGCTAAAATCCAAGTCCTCCATCATCTCTTTCCATACAGTTTACTGAAGAGGCTTATTGGTCTTTGCTTTCATTTTTCTGTTAAACTGTTCCAGCAATACTCTGCTTTGTTGAGATAATGGTAGACCTTATTAAGGTCCTCTCAATAGGTGATTTTGGCTCTAGTGCCACTCTCCAATTTGTTGAGTTGCTCAGTAATGTAATGTTTAGACACATGAGTCTCATTAGATGCCAGATCCTTCTCAACATGGGCCACTTGAGAAATAATGCTGTGATATATATATATTGAGAAACAGAGATTGAATGGGCCTCCATCTCATCAATTCTTTCTAGGGCTTGTTCTATCCGGGATTCTTAGGAGCTTGATCTGCTCTTCCTCAATATGACAGCTAGTAGAAGCTTTGGCCACCATATCACCACAATCTTTGGCGTCTTGTCTTCAGAGAATTCTTGGGAAAAAGTGTCAAAAAATCTTCTGGTATTTTCTAGACTTCATAATGCCCTTTTAGAGAACCTTCATAGCTTCCTCAACATACTTTATAACACTGAAATTATAAGTTCTCATTTGGTTATGGAGCTGAATGATGTATGAGCTTTTTGCTTTACAGATGTTGGATGTCCCCTACAGTTTGGGATGCTAAATCATATATTTGTTTATAGGCCATCTATAAGGCTCCTTAAGTATTGATATGAAAGGAGTTATTTTTTATAACCTCATTATAAATGCACGATATGATAAAGTTCATGGTGTACAAATTGCATGATATAGCAAGATAGATTCATATTTGAACTTTATGTCTCAGGGAGAAAATTTAAATCATTTAGGTTTATTAAAGTCATGTCCACAACAGATTCCCTATTGTGGTTGGCTCTTTCTCCTGAGTAGAGAATCACAAAATAAGTCTTAAACTCTTTCTTGGAAATCTATGTTAGTTTATGAAATTTGTGAATTTCTATTATAATTTTTGAACTTCTAAAATGTGACAATATGGGGACTTCACTTTCAGTCATCTTCTTCACCAATTCTGTTGTGACCCAGTGGGCTACAATATCAATTGGGTTATTTTCCATAATGCGTTCTTTAGTTTCAGGTGTCATTAAGCGTTGGCTGAGCCTCATTGATTAGCACTAGCCTAATGAGCTTCTGTATTTTAAGCTCAATTGTGCTTTTCCCAAGAAGCCCAAAAGTCAATACATGAAGCAGTATAAGACTCATGACAAGCATATTAATTGTTGAGGGTGCCAAGTTACACTTAGGTCTCATCAACTAGAGTATCTATCTAATGATAAGCATGGTAAACGGGACTTATTGAAGCAAAGTACCGAAAAGAGCAAAAAATTAATGGCGTAATTTAATTGTAGTATAGAATATAGTGGTTATATATGTAAATTTACAATATAAAAATTCATAGGGAAAGGGATAAAAAACTTAATAGAGGGGAAATCCAGATGGTAGGCACTTGACGGGAGATGCATCCATATTGTACAATGCCTTTCTAGCATATTTTAATGGGGCGAAAAGATTAGTTGAATGCACCAAGATGGATGAGATTTTGTATCACATAGGTCAATTGTTTGGAAAATCCTTTATTATTACTCTTTTACAGTTTATCTTGATACTACTTCATCATGTGCCATCTAGTGTAATGGTCGCATAACACTTCTATGATACTTTATTTCAATTAGGCAGATGGACATCTTGGGGTATCTTGGGCTCAGAATGGCCTGATGGAGTCTCTCTAGTATCATGTTGAGCCTTATTGACTATCAGTTTATCTTATCATTTTTAATGTGATCTCTTTAACTCCCTTCTTAGGTCTAGGCGTCAATCTTCTCATGGGAATCAAATGGGTAATATTCTCTCCATCACTTCTAATGCCCGGATAACTAACAGCTACTATTGACAGCTCGTTTCTCATTATGCTGAACTCTTTTATCAATTAGTATATTTACTTCACATAAAAGATCATGTTCCAAAGGGAGAAATCTCAAAAAATGGCTTTAAATTCCATGAGAGATGTCCTGATGTCATCTATATTAATTTACCCCAGATTTTTAAGTCTTTCATTCTGTTCACAGACACCAGTGATATTGTAGTCAGAGCAATATTGGGAAAACTAAACCCCAATCAAGTTAATCACCCTACTGCTTTTTTTCAGCAAGACTCTGACCAATGAGGAAATAAATTATGGCGTTACAGAACATTAGTGTCTGGCTGTGCTACGGGCCATCAAAAATATACATTTTCTCCTCTATGGTAAACATTTCATGCTTGTAATCAATCATGCATCTTTAGTTTTTGCAACAAATAAAGGACCATAGCGGGACTTGCTTGATGGGACCTCCAATTATAGAGTTGGAAAATTTCTAATGTTCAACGTGTTGGGGCTATCCATCAGAACGCCAATGGGCTATACTTTTTACTTATACTATTAATATATGCATCCAAAAAAGACTGGGTTTACAAGCTGTTTAAGCAGCCTGACATGTGGTATCAAAAGAACCCCAAGGTTAATAACAATAAGACGGATGAAAGATAAACCCATATTGAGTAAAGGATGCTTTATAAATGCGTAGGGATGACCTGATACCTTATGTACATCTCTTGGCTAGGACCTCTACCATCCTGGAAGAGCATACTACCGTAGGTCATGGATCTCTAAAAAAAGCCTACTAGTGGCTTAAGAATCAAGTCTATTGGGAAGGCATGACTGACTCCATCTATAATGTTATCGATTTGTTACCTACTTGCTCAAGTCAGGGTCCTTCCAATCCAAATTATCAACATTAAGTTTATAAACCAACCTCACCCTTTGCTAATGTCAGTATTGATGTGATTGGGACAATGCTGAACTCCAAATAATGACACCAATATGTCATCCACACCATTTATCCTTCAACAAAAAGGATTAAAGCCACATCATTATTCTCCACCATCGCAAAAGCCACTGCATCATTATTACTTAAGCAAATCTTCACTTGGCATGGTAGACCAAAAAGTTCTTGTACCTCATAATGGTTAAAATTTTGTATCCCAAGGGTAGCTAAATCAATTCATTGATGGGAATGTATCAAGAATTTATGGCCCTCATATTTTCTACTAATGGAGCCATAAAGTGAGCTAATGGTACACTTATCTCTATACTCTGTAAATTGGCGCTAACATGTTCCAAGGGAATGATAATCTTTCTGGAGGACTGATGGCTTACAAGTAAACTATCATTGAATTAGTAGGTGCCCCATTTTAGCTCTATATGGGCAGGACCCAAGTGTTTATCTCAAGCGTCCACCCATTTTTGAATCTTCTACCCCTAACACAGCCAATTATCTATTAAGAGACTGGCAGAGGAGATCTTTAGGATATAGCCTTTGGTTGAGAAGTCCCTAGGGACTAATCACAGAAGAGAAAATGAACAAGCCAATTTCTCAACCCCTCAGATACCTGATTATCAATTAAAAAATCTAGTACTTTTATATACTACTAAACTGGAGGGAGAACCCATAAGCTTGATGTTTTATGGTCTGGACCCTGTTGGATGATTACATCTGTAGCCAGAATACCCCATCACTTCTATTATATTGGGGACTGTTGTTAATTTAGTCCATGGAAGGTTCCTTCAGAGTTATGTACTACCTAAGCAAAATCTTGAGGAGGATATTGTTAGGAGAGATAGAGTTTAATCAGTTTGGATATAAACCAAACCTCTGATTAGCATACCCTTGACCAATGGAAACCACCTCCTGATCAATCTATTGATTGAACATTGTTGGGATTTTTGGCCTCTTAGTTTGCTCGCATGGTGCTGGCTCAGAATCACAGCAAGGTCAGGTGTGGGATGCTCAGTTCATTGTACTGCCCAAGATAAAGGGTGCCAAAGTTCCCCCTAAGTTCACCAGACTTGACCCTTGTTGGATAAGGGATTAATTATAGTAAACATAAAGATAGGAAAAGTAGATAAAAGTTATTTTATTATAATAAAGCTTTAAGTATAAATAATAATTTGAAGAATAAAAGTGAATGAGGGAAATCAGGAAAGGCAGTTGGTGTGAGCTAGGCGATAGGTTCCTAAAGTAAGGAAAAACTCAGCATTGGTTTCTGATAGATTATTAATAACTATAAGTACTAATACTACAAAAAAGGTTGACTATCCTTGGCTCTTAGTCACTAATAATTATTGGGCTTGAATTACTATTGGTGATTATTCCTGATAGTTTACACTAGTAATTATATGGGGTGGAAATATCATTGCTTGCTCAATTTATCTGAAACCTCATCCTAAGTCACCAGCACAACCTAAAGTGATAAATTATTGATTTTTTCAGCGTCAAACTGATATTCTGCCATAATCCTTAATTGATGATAATAGAATTCTAATTTCAGCATCCTCAGTATAAGTCTCTGGTGTCAATTCAGATCTATTAGCTAGTATAGATTAATTTTTAAACAAAAATTATTATATTGAACCCTGACAGTTGAATTGGATCAATCTAAGTCAATAAGGAGCCTAATTTGGCATTCACCAAAATTTAGAATATTGGAAAGTCATGACCACTAGAATAGGCTTCACCCAGTAAAGGGCTAATGCCCAACAGACACTAATTTCCCAGGATATAAAGGGTCTTGCCAAATCCATATCTAATTTATTGAGTACAAAGGGTCTGATCACTCCAAAGATTAAGGACAAAGCTCCCTCAAAGATTGGGAAAGATCTTACCAAGCAAGGGGCGTAATATCCTGAATGAAGCCATGACCCTTCAAAAGACTTTAAATATCCCTCGTTTAAGTAAATAATGTACACCTTATAATACTTATCTGGTTTAATCAATGTCAAAGAGCTCTTTGCCTTAGTGGCAAATAATCCCACTTGGAACCCAATTATGCTAAAATGATTAATAATCATATAAATTTCTTATGAACTGGCCAACAAACTTTAGAAACTCAAAACATTTTAAATCTTTCTACCTATATATTTTATGAAGTAAAAACTATAGCTCAAACCACAATAAAAAATACTTATAGGCTTCCATCTTTCTTCACTCGGCTGTTGGCACTTTGGCCATCGTTTCAGCATGCCCAAACTAAAAAATCCATAAGGTTTACATTATAGGAAGAATATGGTAGTATGACTAGTGTCATGACTTTGCTTTCTAAATTAGCAATAAAATTTTATGACCCAAGAAAACAAATTAATATGAAGTAATAATGATACTTTCATGATTAGCAATAAATTTGGAGTCAGCTATCCAATTTTATATAGGTTTAAAGCAGAAGTAATATTCAATGTACAGACTGAAAAAAATAACCTACTGAGAGCTTTCATGTTTTTGCAATGATCCACCATGTTAGGGTCCTGGCGTGCCAAACAAAAACCAGGTTTCCATCATATGTGCTTAGGCACACTCAACAGGGTTTTTAGGCCACAAGGTATTGTCATTCTGATAATATGGAGGTGATGATTTATTTGGACTATGTTGGGAAGGAGATTTGTGTGGTTGGATGTTTGATATGCGCTTCAAAATTCTTAAAATCTTGCAAACATTTACACATAAAGATCAAAACCAGAGATCAAAAAAGGAAAGTGCCACAACTAACACCCTCGCCAAATGTTGTGGCATCTACACTAAACTTAGTAAATGATCATCAGGAGGTGAATTTTAAGATATTTATGTGAGTGAAATATAATGTGAGTTGTTTTTCTAGAAAAGCTAGAAACTATAATACCCTAACAATCTACAGCTTTCAGGCTGCTGTGCTAATACCTGTCAGATTGTGGTTATAGTTTAGTAGATTTTTTGTGCTTTGGAAAGTTCCTGTATAGTTCTTAAACGTGTAAAATTATGTGCTAAACATCTGACTTTGGGATTTTCAATTTCTCATTTTACCTTAAAACCTCAAAATTTAATCAATTTGTTCAATATATATGTTGTATTTTTTTATTAGACATTAACTCATGAATCTTTGTTTGTGCTTATTTTCATCCAAGGTTTCCTATTATCAAATATACAGTTAGTAGTGCCCCTAGTTTAATCGTTTAGAGGGAGGAAACTTTAGCTTTGCTACACATACTTTAGACTACTCCTAAAACTGAAACATAGATGTTTGATTATTCTTCATATAATGCTCTTCTGACTTAAAGATAGTAATGTTTTGGGCTTAATGATTAATTTTTATATGTATATTAAACAGGAAGGGCTAGTGCTACTACACAACTTTCATCCATGGTGGTCTCAGATTATTGTTCTTTGCAAAAGTCAGATACCTATGATTGATGCCCCACTCAGTCCTATAGTAGTTTAGTGGCTTGTACAGATTGATAGCTTCGTCTGAGGATCTTACACATACCCTTAGATGAAATATATGAGGTTTGGATGTTGTGATGCACAAGGTGCACAACCTATACAAAGCAATTTATTCACTAAGCCATTGAAACAGATTATATATTCAATGTTTGAATTAAACAGCCTGGGTACTTAGATTGTGGGACTATTGCACTGAACAAAATGGGCATAATAATAGGGTTTTTAGTCTAGTACTAAAAAAATAATAGGGTTTTTAGAAAATATATAAATCTCTCTTTGATTATATGAATCCCTTTTAGTTAAATAATTATCACCTAAATGCTGATATATAACCTACGGTTACCAACGTGTTATGACAGCCAATAATATCATCAATAAATTACAGACAAAGCACTTTTTAAATCATATGGCTTAAAGCCCATTGCAGCCCAACAACATTTTACCAAATGCATCATACTATAAATGTAGAGGTTAAGTAATATCAAAGTGCAAGTAAAGTTTACATATCAAAGAAGTTAGTATACCATTATAGTAAAACTTATATAGATTTATATCATTAATCTAAAAGCTAATTTAGAGCTTAAAATCTTTTGAAGATCTTATAACTTCATATACTTAATAAGGATTTTTATATTATTATCTCACTATAGATCTAGCTGATTTTATAAGACCTTCCTTAGAAGCATTACAACAGGTCTATTAGAAAAAAAGAAAATATATTTGCATAATTATTACCCTTTTGCTGTATCATTAAATTTTTATCTTTTTAAAACTCTTAAGGGCCAATTTCCAAATGATAGCAAACCTGCCAAAAGGAAATAACCTCTATCCTTTGGAATAGTATGTAAGTGTCAAACCTGGTTTTTAAGTTTACCAATGGTAATTTTTCCCACCATCCAGGGTTGGGAGAGCTTCTCCTGCTCACCCCACTATTCCAGGTGGAAATTCCTGATCATTTTCTCAATAGGTTACTTGTGTGATCTGAATATAAAGGTTGAAATGCAGTAGGGTGATGCAGACCATCTTTAGCTGGCCTCATTTTACTTATGATGACCTCTTCAGTGAGGGTAACTGATGGTCTCTGAGGGGAGTAGGTGGTCATCGCCACAGGTTATGAAAACTGATGCCAAATTGAATAAATTTGAAAATGCAAATTATTAGTTAGCTTTATTGGTAAAGCAGCTTAAGAATGCTAATATGGACACAATAAAATATGCTGCCTCAATATAGAGAAAAAAGGTAAAGTATTAAGTAATCTATTAGTGGAAGCCTGATCATTCTTAGCATTAATAAGCAGGTTGAGTGCCCAAAAGCATAATTTCTGAAATTTATTGAATTTTCTCTATTAAGTTTTAACAATAAAAACTTGTGGCAATTTCATTAAATCAGACAATGCCATGATATCCTGACTTTAGTTTGATAAAATTCTAAAAAAATTTTGTAACTAACTTCTTTAAGCCTTCCTTAATTAGTATAATATACCATATAAAACTTTGCACATGTTTTTTATACATTTAATAATATTTTTAATTTAATGAGCCTATCTAACCTCAAACTCTCTTTCATCTAAATAAACAAATTTAATTTATCAATCTCATAAACAAGACCAAAAGATTTACCCTTAGCTTTGGTCTTTGTTGTAATTGGTTAAATCAACCACCTGTGATATATGATGATTGATTATTTGTTTTGTACTTTAATTAATAATTTGTTAATGTATTAGGTTTGTTCTCAATAGTTATCTTGCCGGTGGTCCTCATCTTTATAGGACTTGCACTCACTAGGACTCACAAGTAGAATGAATCCTTAATCCCTGCCAGTGCAACTTCTGCTGCCTTAAATTATTGATCACTTCAGCTCATGGCCTCAGGGATCATATCTGCTATCATTTATTCTAGCCTTAATATTCTATCTTTCCCCACTCCAGCATAAACAAATTGGAAGGAAGATCCTTTTAACAGCCATCTTCTAGTATCTTTATGGCAATTGGCATATTGCTGATATTATGGAAATTCCCCAAGCTTTGAAAACTTTGCTTTTCTTGCCTGATTTGGATATTACGCCTTTATTTTACCATTCCTAAGTGTTGCTTGGTAGCCAGAAATTACACCAATAAGAAATCTGGTAACAAGAAGAGTATATATAGATGAGATTGTCATTTAGAGGAATTTTCGTTTTCAGGTAGTCTGCTATCAACCTACCATTAATATTACTTTAGCAAGCCCACAAGCCCTTACCATGTTTGATCCTATGATATTCTCCTTAATATTAATAAAAACCCTAATGTAGATATTAAGGTTTTCTTTTATACTGTCTTTAGAGGGTGGTTAGCCTGGTAGGTAAAACTGCTTCCACCCTAATGCAGGTTTTGAGTTCAAAACATGTTTTGGCTAGAAAAATTCTCGGTGTGGTATATTTGTCTCAAGGTTAGCCCACCTCAGATAAATTTTTATACTTTCTTTATTCAGGTTATTGTTTTCAAATGGTCCCTGGAATTTTTTTTGTGCCTTTACATGAGCACTTAAAACACGTTGACCCATGTGACAATATTAACAGTCTTTATATATTTTTTTATTATCTTAAAATTGCTCATTGTCAACTTCCCTGAAAAATGCATTATAGGTTGAACAGAATAGAAAGGTGAAATAGTTTTAAAGTATAATATTTGTATTAGGAGGTTGAGACCATCTTCTCTTTTTGTTTAACTGAGGTAAGCCGACCAGGGGACAGACATTACCAAATATATGTGAAACTAAGAGAATAACTAAGAAATATAAAAATTGGGCACCCCAGGGTACTCAAGTTACCCCTGTTGCCAGCGGGACTGCCAGGTATGGGGGGTTGGTGCACTACTCCAAGGGGGTTTCCCCTGCTATGGAGCAGGTGTGAAGGAAAGGGTCTGTGTGGAGGAACCAGAGTGGGAACCATGATTCTATGAGCGCTTTTTGTCTTGGTCTCATATATCCATAGAGCCAGGCTTGGAAGTGCTCTAGTAAGTGGACATGGAATCTGTTAATAATCCCATGAATGGGTGGACTGTGCCCTGGAACGCATCTAATGCAATTGTGTGTATTGTCCACATTGCAATAGGTATTATTAGGGAGCGGAGGGTAGATGGGATTGGTGACTCAATCTGGAGCGCAAAGATACTCTTTGATATTGAGAATTCCTGTTCGTTTTGAATCTTGAGCAGGCGTGCGACTTCCTGCCATATAGCTTTGGTTGGGGGGCATGTTTCTAGGCGGTGATGTAGGGATCCCTCCCCTCCACATACTGCACATGTTTTGTGGAGGGAGTTGGAGCGGTCCGCCATCCTATAGGTCCTTCTCAAACAGCGCCAGGCGTTTGCTCTTATCCTTGGTTGTAGGAGTGGTTGGTGTGTCATTTTCCACATTGCTTTCTGTGTGTTTAAATCATAGAGAATGTCCAGCATATCTAGGTATTCTATCCTAGCTATGCTTGGGGTTGTTGCGAGCATATCCCTCTGGGGGTGGTTTTCTGGGTTTCTTAATTTGAACTGGGGGCTGGGTCGTCCCCTTCCCTGTATAGTACCCATGTTCTCTATGGTCCATTCCATACGGCGAATAGTTTGGAGGATATGTTTGAAATGAGGGGAGGTTCCATGCGGACCCGTTGCAGTAGGGTGCTTGGCAAGGTATGAAAGTAGTCTGGGTGGACTATGTGGATTGGTTAATTTGAGCGCTTGTGCAAAGTTAGTCCTTGCTTCTCTGGACCAATGTTGTTGCAGGAGGTCTGGAGCAAGGATTTCCTTTATCCAGGTACCTAGGATGTGATTGGCATGGCTCTCAAAATCTATTAGTATCATGCCTCCGCTTGAGCGTGGGCCAAATAGTGTTTCCATTCGTATAGGAGGGTGAGAGCCAGGCCACAGCCAGCCCTGGATAAGCGCGCGAATTGAGGTATAAAGGTAGGTGAGAAGGCTATCGCATGGGCCTAGTACCACAGTATTGGGAGGATGAGCGAGTTAGGAGACCATCTTCTCTTAAGAACCATATGTGTTAAACTAATTTAATTCTTTGTAAAGTACAAATGAAAAAAGATTACAAATTTTAGATAGTAGTATAAAGTTTCACAAGCTCTTAATTTTAATTCATGTTATTTGTCCATATATATTTATATATAAGGGGAGAATTTAGAGTGATTAGTTTAGTGGTGACAGCTTCCTGCAACCACACAAATATGTACAGGTTAATTCTGGCATGAAATTGATATCTTGGCGTATATTTCCTTAAGATTGACCTTTTTTATAAAATTTATAACACATGATAGTCTTAATGCCAACGTCACTCAAAAGAGTATAAAGGGAGGATGGCATAGCAATAAGGTATAAGTGCTGAGGTCTGAGATTGTAAACAGGACAGATTACCCACTGCAAAATTGAGTCCTAATGCATTGCCCATCGAATAATTGCAATTTATTATAAAAACAGTTAATGGAGGGAAAAAAGGGAATTCATTTTGGGAGGCGTCACCTGACAACAATTTTATAAAGTCACCTCATGTGATGGTTCAATAAATTAAAACTAAATAAGCTGGTCCCCTAAAAAAGTGGTCACAAGGCCATCAACACAGGAATTTAATGAAGGCCTAAGTTGTGCCATTGTAAAGACTGATCAGAAAATTCCTTATTGAAAGGATTCAAGAATATAAAGCCTAGTATCTAGTCTCAGCTAGCCTTTAATATTAAACTCTTTAGATAAAAGTATTAATACATCTACTCTACTTATTTGCCTTTATTTATTTTTCTTAATTAGAGAAGACTAGAACACCAGAAGTTGTCAACTTTGATTTAAAAAATTTGGATTACAATATCTACTGAAAGTTAAGAAATTGGTGCTTGCTACAGGGACTCTGATCTGGTCACAGTGAAAACATTAATCATGAAAAGTGGAACCAATTTTAATCAAGAGAATCTACTGAAGACTAGGCGATGAGTGTGACCAAATGAATTAATAATTTACTATATTAGGTGAATTCTATACAGCCTGAACTTAATATTTCATGTGACTTTTGAGTTCTCCTTGCCTTCTTTTACAGGATCCAAAACAAATTACCTTAAAAATTCCGGTTTACCATTCAACAATTACTTTTTTAATTTATTCAGTAGGAGGCCGCTCTAGTCAATCCAGTGTTACCTCCATACCCTCCACCAAGTGGAATTTTTATGCTTTAGCCCAATTAACAGTCAGATAATTGGCAATAAGAGCTGAATGCTAACTTTGGCATTTTTATACGTCCTGTGATCCACCAGATAAATCATGTTGGTGGAGTTTATCCCCACGTGGTGGCATGGTAGCTTGAGCAGATCTAAAACTATTATCAAAATGCCGTGGAGTTTTATAACGCTGCCTCTACCTATGATTGCAACAATTAAGAGGCCATTTTTTAATAGCTAAGAGTTGATAGATAAGCCAGAAGCTAGTTCGCCATTATGGATGATAGAGCCTCCAGTTACCTTGAGGATCAGTTCTATCTGCAGGCACAACTTCACAATTCCTAAGCTCACTAATTATACCATATTGAGGCCCTGATTTGAGAACTTTAACAAAGGTTCCAAGAGATAACGTCTCAGGAATACCCAAGCCCACTGTATTCTGGGATTACAATGATCTGCTTAGTCCTGAGGTTTCAGAAGGATCAAGTGGAACTGAATGGCCTGAGACCTATGGGGACTTCCAGATCCTTTTATTTCAGCTCCCAAAGATCCCAATGAACCATGGAAGAAAGACATTTTAACCCTTTTTCGACTTTATGTGATCAGCTAATGAATGTGGCACAAGATCAAGGTATACCATGATGGAAACCTTTAAAACTCAAACTCACGTTGAATGCCTTGTCTGACGAGATGAAAAACTTTAGTGCGTTCACTAAGGTGAACAACAAATACCACAATGAAGTTGGGCAAACTTACAAAAACTTTGAGTTCAAAATTGACAACTGTGAGAGATTGTTGCAATGTTAAAACGCTGAGATTTAAGCCTTTTTAGAAACAGATAAACCTAAGTTCTTTTATACTTCTTTTTATTATTTGGGAGTTATTTAAGATAATCTGGATGGTGTACTAACAGATCTATCAGCAAGCTCCTCAGAAAATATGCTGAAGTGGAGTCTTCCAAACCAGACTCTGCTGTCACTATCAATACTCTTTCTTCTCTAATAAAAATAAATTTTAAACCTTGCTTTAAGAAGTGTTTTACCAATGAACTGGAAAGCATAGCTTCTTTCTTATATTCTTATAAGAGTACCATGGAGAAAGTGACCAATTATCAGAAAGTGAAATATACTCACTTTTGTATGAATAGCACGACCTAGAAATCATGAAGCACCATTTTAGGGATAACCAGATGTGGGACAAAGTCCACAGAGCATTAATCCAGGAAAGTAGTGGCCATAAGGTCCTTTCAAGCCAAAAACTGGATTTTATGGCCATCCTTTCGAACAAAGAAAACCCAACTAAATTCTCATAGTTGTCTTTATGTCAGTAGTTCAGACAAAGCACTCTACTGCACAAGTTTGAGTCCCTCCGTGGAAAATCTCTGACATTCCTTATATTAAAATTTTTTATCCAGAAAAAGTCTATTCCAAAAGCTTATCATAAAGAAGCGTTACACAATACTTAATTTTTATAAAACCTGGTATTGTAAAACTTTACTCCTGGAATTACTTCCAAAATATTGAACTATTTGGGTGAAAGGTAACCTTTAGAGGATAAATTGTGGAAGATATTTATAGTTGACTCCTTGCCACAGAACAGTGATGTCCTGATTTTAGGAGCACAATTGACAGGGAGTATAATGGGTATAATGATTACAATGTTACAATAGGAATAAATGTTGCCCATCTATTTGAAATGTCATATTAAAGAGTGAGGAACACCAAGAGTTGACTTTGGATTGGATGAGGGTCCAAATGGTAAAACAGACACTAACATGTGTAGACAACTTGGACGCTCCCGTTTTTTCTAGTTACGTCCAAAAAACAAAAAAGTAATAAGAAAGTTAGATATCCTAAGTTGCGTCAACACTTTTGGCAACATCTATCTCTTGACTTGACTTGTTCTTCAAATAACTTTCTTGAGGAGGTTGACTGTTGTAATAGAGACCAGGAAAGTTGCTTAAACTTTGTTAATTTTTTCCCATTGGACAAGTGTTTGATAGTATTGAGATCGAAGGATGAACATTTTATGATTATATATGGTCCTTTCCAGATGTGAGTTTTTATGAATTTTTCTAGATTTTGTACGTATCACATTACAATACCTGTTCACCTTCCTTGAACTAATGTAAGGTCTCTCAGTGCATATCATCCTGAGTTTTCTGATTAATAATTTGAGTCAAGGCGTCTTTATAAGCTTTAGTTTGATTCTAAACTAATCTTAAAACCAATTGGTTAAAATGAACTTCTCTTGGTTCCCATACTCATTTTCTATAATAGAGTGCAACAAGGGATGCAAGTCAGGCTACTGACCATAGAGCTAATGGATAGGTTTGTATCCCATACCACTATGATAACCAATATCATAGAAATTTTTTGTTGGTCCACCATGTAGGATTTAATAGAAAAGGGTAGTGGCAGCAAACTTGCAAAGAATTTGTTTTCAGTTTCATCAACTCTCTTGACAGTACCGTTAGCCTTGTATTGATAAGGGTCAGCTGAAACTTTTGAGTTTTTTCCTAACTCAATTAATTTAGTGATTATCTTATAAGTATAATTGATAGTGTTTTCTGTTAAACTACCTGTGGACACTCATGGATGAAGATAATGTGTTTTTGATGATTTTAGCAGTATTTGGCTGCTATGACATCGCAAATGGGTTTATCCTCAACCCACTTATTCAAGTGGTTTATGGCCATAAGAATGTATCAGTGATTACAGTTGCTGACAGGCAAGGGTCCAATAACATCACAAGAGAACGTACGCTAAACAAATTGGTCTTAACTAATTGATTGGTGACGGCCTTTAAGAGCCTCAGCAAGTAACATTTTTGACACTCTAGAAAAATGTCCTGTATATCAATCCTCATGAATCCCCAGTGGTAGCTCTGTTATACTTGCTTCAAAGCTTTGTTCATTTGACAATAATCACTAAGCTGATGAACTCGCATAACAATAATTGATTGTCAGATGAGGCTTAGTACAGGCGTCTTCAACCATCACTACCAATTTTTAGAGTATAATATAACGGGTTCTGCGGTATTAAATCAGTCCATGGTTTGCCTAATGATAGGATGATCATTGTATCTCCATGCCTTCGTTTTTCAAACATTTAACTCACATATGAAACAATGCAGAAGCAATAGGCTTCCTGAAAAGCTTGTAAGCATTCTGACAAGAGCCAAATGGTGTACTACTTTATAGTCATAATCCTGGAGCTTCAGCGCCAATTCCAAAACGTATTTCTGGTTCTTCAAGATTATATAGCCACTGCAATGAGTCATAATAAGTGAAAACTTGGAAAACAGTCCCAACAAGGTGAGCACGGAATTGTTTACAAACAAGAATAAAGTTAAAATTTCATGTTCCATTACCATATAGTTTCTCTTCTGCTTATTAAGGGTGCAGCTGCAAAAGCCTACAAGATGTTCTTTCTTGGTTTGTGACCTTAGGATAATACAGTTTTAATGGCAGTCAGAGAGACATCAGATTGAACAATAAAGGGAAGCCAAATTAGGAGCCATAGCACAGGCTCCCAGGTTATTTTGCTTTTTATTTATTGATAGCGTCCTTGCACTCCACAGACCATTCAAAGTCCACCCCGCCTCTTAATTAATGAAAAAATGGTTTATATAACTGTGTGATCCTTGTTTGAACAAACAGTAGTATTTTATAATTCTCAAAAGGCTGATAATTTAATCTGTTCCAGGGCTCCTCATACAGTTAATGGCCTCAAGCTTTTGAGGATGGGGGATATCACTTAAGTATCAACAATGTGACCCAGGTGCTAAATTTGAGTTGGAAAAAAAATGAAACTTGTGGGTCAAAATCTTTAACCATGCTATGGATATCCGTTTTAATACTTCCTCTTAGTGGGCAGGTGCTGTTTAAAAGTGTGAAAAAACACTTTGATGTCATTGAGATATACCAAAGCGCAGATTAATTTCAGATCACTTATTATGGTGTTTATGGATATCAGAAAGGTGGTGTGTGCTTTAACAATCCCTGGGCTTATGCGTTGGCTGATATAACCCTTGGGACGTGATATTTGCATATTCTTTGCTTATAATTAGGTGTAAATCTGCCAATAGCCACTGAGGAGATCTAAAGCAGTAAAATACTTACCACCTCCTAATTGATTGAAGACATGTCTATTCATGGTAAAGGGAATAATTTTTTGTTAATTTTTTAGCTGACACGATCAATCACTTCTTTATTAAAACTATTCTTTTTTGTGATAATTACAGGTCTGGCCCAGGTCTGTGAAAAAATACAATCAAGCCTTACCATATATATTGGATACGTTCTTTTGGTAAAACTTCATTGTTGGCTCAGCTGCACCTTGTGGGCTGTGAGCATATTGGCCTGTATCCCTGGAGTCAATTTAGTGTAAGATTACTTTAGCAAACCCTGATTGTAAAATCAGGCAATTATTTAATCTCATTTCTGTAATAGACAAGGCTTGATCTTTTTGTTTCTCCAATAAGTCCTCCATTTATTCTTGAAAAATAAGGGCAATTGAGTTTTGAGTTACATTTGAAAGCTGAACTCAAATAGTTTTCTAAAGCCTTAAATTGATTGGACCACATCTCGAGGTCTTAGATTGACATAGGAGAGTTTTTTGTACTTTCTTAATAAAAATTTTAAAAACGTTATAGCTAACCAGGAGAACGCAATTCTACTTGTAGACAGAGTAATTAGCCTAGGAGCTATGTGGGGCTCAATTCATGATTTTTCACATGGAGAGTTGGCTTCACTTAGAAGTCCATCTGTAAGATCAAGAGAAAGTCTGGATTTACAACCTGTAAGTTTTTAGGAAGTAGTTTACAGCTTGTAGACGCTTGGAAAGAAATATTCTGATTTTTATAAATGGAGAGGTAGTGACCAGCTATTACAATTAACTTGCTGATATTAAATAAGAATTACTCTTTTGGTGTTGGGACCTTGATATAATTATTGCAGTTAGTAAGAAAAACTTTTTATTCTTGAGAATAATGTAAAGGCAACAACTGACCAAAGAATCTGAAGACGTTTTATTCATAATCAAGAACTGCTCTATAGAATTTGAGAAAACTAGTGCAAAGTTATAGTTGATAGTTGATACTTGGCAATACTATGATTGGTGAGCTGGCTTGTAGGGAGACAATCCTCATTGGCAAAAGATTGAAGGCTTTAAACTAATGGTAATGCCTGGAACAGCCGTTCCATGTTATAAACAGTGGGCCTCGTTGGGAAAAATATTTAGCTTCTTCACAAATTAACAAAAGATTACATTTATTGAGGCACTTATATCATCTATTGAGCAAACTTAAATACAATTTATAATTAAATAAAATAAGTGCAGATGAAAGCATATTATTTTCGCGTTTAATGCAAGTTTGGAGGAGGTATCAAATTGTTTAGTCATAGCTTTATTCTTCTCCACATCAACTGCAAAAGATTATTTTAAGTCTTAATGAGCTAAGTCACTTTAGCTTATTTCAAGGGAATCAAGTCATCTAACTTATCTGATTCTCAAACTGGATTGTTTTAAAATTGCATAATGTAAGGTTTGGAAACAAGTTCATGGCCTTCTTTCGCGAGCTCAGTGCTTTAGCTTCAGGTTACTGCTAGTACTTGATGGAAGATCAATTTTCTTGTCTTAAAATAGAATAAATGACTGTTAAACAATAAAGCATTCCACTTCTATTGCCAATTGTATTTTCCTTAGCCCTCATCATCCATAGGCAAAGTGAAATAATTTTATTGCCATTTCTTTTGGAATCTGGAGGAATAATGACCTTTGGGATCATAGATCAAGAAGATAATTTTAGTGAATGCAGTCAAGATCTATACTTTTTTAATGATGAATAATTAGCTAATTGTGTTTTTAGTGTTACCTAACCTTTGATTAGCGCGGTTTTGCATGTCTTTAAATTATTGGAACTAAAGTGATCTCACATCACTTCAAGTACTTGATTATGGCTGAAGTGTCTTAATGCTTTACTAGGGCGGACAATAGGAATTGATGCAATTCGTGGTAGTCCAAGGTAGTATTATTGAGCAATTTTCACGTTGAATTCAGACATTTCCTTTGTTCACAACAGACCTTAGCCTTGTGATATGACTGGTTAGCTTACTCAGTGATGGTCTCATTCTTTCAGATTTGGATACTCCTGAATTCAGCCCTGTGAGTGGCCATCTTTTTTAAACTTCCAGATTCTCTTAACACAACATTCTCAATGTATAAAAAGTTTTAGTTATCTTTGGGAAGGTAAGTCATAATCAGGTAATGGTTTTAATAATACAAACAATTTATCATTGTGTTCACCATGAGCAGATTGTCAGCCCGATGCATGGTCATCTTTAACATATTCAGGAAGGGCTTCACATTATAATGTTTGTCAATCTTAGAAAGTAAGCAGGGTTGAAATTCTGAAAGTTTGTTTAATCATTCTAGGGGCGGTGGTTCCAACGGCAGTTTAGGAAGACTTAACATGGGGCTCTGGATTTCTAGATTCATTATAGTAACTATGATCTTACTCTGGAGTTCCTGAGGAATGAGGTAAGTAAAGAGGTGTGGATGGCATGAGTCGTTGGGGGTTTTCTTGTTGTAACTAACATGGACCTCACAATATATGATACATCCTAAACATAAGCCTGTCCTGAGCTGAAACTAGAGGGTTACATTGACAGCATCATTCATTTAAGTCAACTTTGATACTCCATTCCATTGTCAGTTTTTCCTCCCGTTCTTGTTCCATTGCTGTTTAATCTGTTTAGTATAATGATTTTGGCCCTCAATTCTCATAATGAGGTTCTGAGCTCAGAATTTTTGGTCTTCTTGTCTTGTTTGATGTCCCATAATTCTTAAGTAATATGATAAAGGTAACTGTTATCATGCATCACATCTCCTAAATCATTGTGTAGTGTGATGCAGTTGTTTTTCAATGCCTCATTGCCTTGACGCATGTAGACTTGATAACAATGATCAAGCTTAAGCTCTTCCTTTAGGGTAATAGTAGCCAGTGGTACTGCTGGTGTGTTCTTCCAAAATCTACATTTCCATCTGGTGTGCTAGATGATCTATTCGCATATTTTCTTTTCACACCTCAGCTTGTACACCTGTGATATTTTTTGTGCTTATAATTGTAACTAGCTCACTCCAAGGACTTACTCAATGATAACGCATCTCTTGTTAATGGCTTGTCAGCTGATCTCAATTACATTGCGGCTCATCTGGCTAATAAATTTATCCAGTCATTGGGAAATTAGCTGGTTAAGTTTATGGTAGATGTGACGGTTGAGGTCTATCCTCAGCATCACATTGCCCTGATCTTTGGTAAGACAGGGCAGGCTGTGTCTGGATGTATGGAGGAGGAGGGGGCGTTGGTCCTGGCAAGGACGCCTAAGGGGCAGGAGCTTGAAGGAGGCCAAGGAGCAAGATGGACGTCCAAGTCGAGGAAAAATGGGAATCGAGTAACATGGGTAGTTTCAAGATTCGATTTGGATTCAAATCGAGAATGGAATGGAACGGGTGCTTGGAAGTTTCGCGGTTCATTTGGGATTCGAAATGGAACTGGCGCGGAACTGTTGAGGATCGGAACTGGCACAGAACCATTGAGTGAGGATTCCGCGATCCTGCTGTAAGGTTTACACCAAGCATCAGTCAGATTAGCACCATAAGCTTGTGTTATATTTTATATTAGCTTGTAGCATGTGTATATAGGGAAGGAACTGGGAGCTGGAGGCTTCTCAGTTCTGTTTTCTATCAACCTGGCCCAATATTAAATAAAAGAACTTAAAATTCATATATTTATACTTTGAGTTTATTTTAAAATATTGCCTAACTGCAGCCATGTTTGGCTTGAATCAACAAGAATTGGACTTTGAGAGTGAGCTTGGGAGAGCTATTGCCTCCCTTTATACCTTGTCTTGGAGTCAAGGCATGTTGCTGGGGTTAAGTATATTTGCAACTGTCTTCCAGGGGGTGCTTGTCCAATCTTGTAGCGCGCGCACAAGGAGAGTAGTATCAGGAGCCCTGTCAGCCCTATGGTCTGTAACATGGATTCTGTTGCCTAACTCATTTGTGGCTCATTGGAAGGAGCCAGTGCGTTACATTAAACAGAACTCATTTACTTTCCTGTCGTTGTGGTGGCAAGCAAAAGAGGTGCCAGAAGAAGTTGTGTTTCCAAAGTGGTATAACCATACTGCAACACTCTTGATGGTGATATTCTCCACCGCCTTTTTGCTTCATGAATTATACCAGGTTTTAGAGTGTGTGTCCCGGAATGGTGGGAAAGTGGTAGGGCCTGGGAAGGACAAAGGAAGAATTCCCACGGTTTTGAAATTGGAAGACTTGGAACTGATCCACCAGACGTTTAGCCGGGTTCAGTTTCAGGGACGTTTGACAAAGGCAGCGGGTGGGGAGGATTCGTTTGCCTTGCAGTTAAGTCAGGTTCTGTTGGCACTTCCAGTAAAGCAGTCCAACTGGGTGTGAGAACTTTTGGAAGAGCAGTCAGGGTTACCCGTATCAGTGGAGGAATGTCTGGATTGGATTGATCGTGCAGCATGTCCGGATGAGACGCAGGATTCGGCCTGGGCGGCTTTACTGCAGTGTGGTCAAGGGAAGAAGTCAGTGGAGGAGTATGGCCAGATGTTCCGCGCATTGGCAAGAGCAGCAAAGGCACCTGAGTCTCAGCTTCCGCGCATGTTTCGCCAAAACTTGCAAGCTGATCTATTATTGGCAATGGCGGCGGTGAAACCTGCAGCGACGTTGGAGGAAGAGGTGGGTTTAGCCTTGCAGGTAGAACGACAGTTGAGTTTGGTACGGGCCCGTCAGGAAGTTGTGCGACCCCCAGGGGGATTCCGAGGACAGAGTGGTGGAAGAAGGGCAGGTTCTGAGCCCATATATGGTTCTAAGGGGTTTAGCTATGTGGAGGAAGGGAAGAAGAGTCAAGGGAATCCTGAGGGTATGGTGGAGGTGCGGGAGACAAGGATTCCCATCGAGATTACCACTCAGGATCCTGAGGCTCAGAATAAGAAGGCTCCTTATAATTTTTGCAAGAAACCGGTGAATCTGGTACCTCAAAATAAACCGCTTACTTCATCTTATCCTTATCTGATTTTGCCCATCAGTGTGCTTGTGGGGGATGAAGGAAGGGATTGCGGTGAAGTTCTAGCTTTGATTGATACCGGAGCTGGGGAAAATTATGTTGAGGAGAAGTGGGCAAGAAGCCATGGATTGTCATTACAGAAGGATGGATGGGTGAAGTTGGCAGACACCTCCAAAAGAACGGCGGTATGGCGAGTACAGGCCAAGGTCTTGTTGAGGCAAGGCCCGGAGGTATTCAGGGAGGAGTTTCACGCCGTAGCTCACCTGCCACATTCTCAGGATTTCGCGGAGGTGTTTGAGCCTAAAGGTGATGCGCCCTTTTCGCCTACAGGGGATTTTGCATTTGGATTCCGGTTCAAGGAAGGCTCTGAGTTACCAAAGGGCTGTCCAGTCTATCCGTTGAATCCCTGGGCCCGAGAGGCATTGGAGGGTTATGTCCATAAGATGCTGGATATGGGTTTGATTGCGCCTTCCAAGTCGCCGGTGGTTTCGCCAGTCCTGTTGGTTCCCAAGTCAGGGGGGAGTTACGTCCTTGTGTTGATTTCCGACGCCTTAATGAGGTAACGGAACCTGACCCCTATCCAATGCCACTCATGGAGAACATTCTGCCCATGATCTCCGGGTGTGGGGTGTTCACCAAATTGGATTTGGTGGACGCTTTTAATCAAATTCCTGTTCGCCCTGAGCACCAGCGGTATACGGCATTCAAATGTCATCTGGGAAACTTTGAGTACAGGGTTATGCCATTTGGGCTACGCAATGCCCCTGCAGTTTTCCAGCGCATGATTGATCATGTATTGGGGGACTTAGTGGGTAAGTGTTGTGTTGCCTATATGGATGACATCCTGGTGTTTTCCAAATCGGTACAGGACCATGTGAGGGATGTGAGAAGTGTGTTGGAGGTGGTTAGGAACGCGGGCTTGAAGTTGAAGCCATCCAAGTGCGAGTTCAATAAAGAATCGGTGTCCTTCCTAGGGAACGTGGTCCTCCAAGAAGGGATAGCGATCTGTCCTGATAAGTTGCGGGCGGTGCGGGAATGGAAGGCTCCTGGGAATAGGACTGAAGTGCGAAGCTTCTTGGGGGTGGTGAATTTCGTGCGGAGGTTTTCTAGGGATCTGGCCCAATGGGCTGTGCCGTTGACAAGACTGATGGGAAACGTGCCGTTCGTTTGGGGGGAGGCTGAGGAGAGGGCATTTCAGCAAGTGAAGACGAGTTTGCTGACAGCCCCAGTTCTGGCACACCCTGACCCAAACAAACCATTCGTGGTAGAGACTGACGCGTCAAATTTTGCACTTGGAGCCATGTTGTTGCAGGAGGGTAAAGATGGGGTTGAACATCCTGTCTGTTATTTCAGTCAGAAGATGGCACCAGCTGAAACCAACTATCCAGTTTACAATAAGGAACTTTTGGCAATAGTTGCAGCCTTAGGGGAGTACAAGCTGGGAAAACAAAATATCTTGCCAGATTTATTGAGCCGTGATTCTGGACTGGTGTTTTCTGATGAGGAGTTGAGGAAGTTCAACACAGCCACGATGTTGCCACAGAACTTGTTTGCAACGATCCAGGGCTGGAGAGAAGGAATGGCAGGAAGAATCCGGACTGCGCAGCAAAGATGTGAGCTGGGCCAATGGATAAGAGAAGAGACAGGAGAAGGTGAGGCAAGCAGGGGGCATGCGGGATTCTCAGTTTGGGGTGGTATCATACGCCATGAGGGAAGGATTTGGGTCCCGGTGAAGAGTCTGCAACAAGAGGTAATGGCAGCTAATCACGACCATCCTCTGGCAGGTCATCCCGGTCAAGAGAAGATGTTAGATCTTGTTCGCCATCACTATTCGTGGAGAGGTGTGGGTGAGGCGGTGCGGAAGTATGTTTCACATTGTGTGGTTTGTGCCAGGGCGAAGGCCCAACGGGTGGCACCGGGGGGAAATTGAAGCCGCTTCAAATTCCTTCTAGGCCATGGTCCTCAGTGAGTGTGGATTTCATCACAGGACTGCCCAAGTCACAGGGGATGGATGCCTTGATGGTGGTGGTGGATCGCCTGACTAAATATGCAGAGTTTTTCCCTTGTCAGTCGACCATTTCTGCAAAAGTGGCAGGACAGAATTTTGTAAATGAGATTTTCTCCAGACATGGGGTGCCTGAAGAGATTGTGTCGGATTGGGGTCCACAATTTACATCTAAATTTTGGCTCCACATGTTGGGAAATCTAAAGATCAAGGCTTGCCATTCATCAGCATACCATCCTCAGTCAGATGGCCAAGCTGAGAGAGTAAATCAGATATTGGAGCAGTATTTGAGGTGCTATGTCTCAGGGCGGCAGGATGACTGGGTATATTGGGTGAAGCTGGCTCAATTTGCTTATAACAATCACAAGCATTTATCCATGGGTATGACCCCATTTTTCACAAATCACGGCCAACACCCAGAGGGTATGGGGCCTAGGGAGCAAGGGCGGAATCCAGCGGCAGATGAACTGTCGCGAGATACCCGGGACACCCTGGAGCTCCTGAAGAAGAATTTGGTGGTGGCAGTCGCAGCTCAGAAGAGGAAGGCAGACCAGCAAAGATCTGAAGGTAGAGCTTTCAAGAGAGGTGATTGGGTCTTGGTGAATGCTCAGAACTACGCCTTGCCTGTAAGGAGCCAGAAATTGGGGCCGGTGGCATTGAGCCCATATCAGGTAGTGAGGGCGGTGAACGAGGTGGCATTTGAGCTGAAGCTCCCAGAAGGGTCAAGAGCTAATCCGGTGTTGCATGTATCGCAGCTCAAGCCATTCTTTGGCCAGCCACCTGAAAGTCCTTCTCCTTTATTCCCAGCTGGAGGAGGAGCTGAAGAGTATGAAGTTGAGGAGATTCTCGACACCAAAGTGGTGAGAGGACGTCGTTCATTCTTGGTACGTTGGGTGGGTCATCCTATTGAGGAGTCCAAATGGCAGTCAGCTAGGGATTGTGCCTGATGTCCTGAGAAAATCCAAGAGTTCTTCCTGTCTAGGGGGGTGATGTGACGGTTGAGGTTATCCTCAGCATCACATTGCCCTGATCTTTGGTAAGACAGGGCAGGCTGTGTCTGGATGTATGGAGGAGGAGGGGGCGTTGGTCCTGGCAAGGACGCCTAAGGGGCAGGAGCTTGAAGGAGGCTAAGGAACAAGATGGACGTCCAAGTCGAGGAAAAATGAGAATCGAGTAACATGGGTAGTTTTGAGATTCAATTTGGATTCGAATTAAGAATGGAATGGAATGGGTGTTTGGAAGTTTCGCGGTTTGTTTGGGATTTGAAATGGAACTGGCGCGGAACTGTTGAGGATTGGAACTGGCACAGAACCATTTAGTGAGGATTCCGCGATCCTGCTGTAAGGTTTACACCAAACATCAGTCAGATTAGCACCATAAGCTTGTGTTATATTTTATATTAGCTTGTAGCATGTGTATATAGGGAAGGAACTGGGAGCTGGAGGCTTCTCAGTTCTGTTTTCTATCAACCTGGCCCAATATTAAATAGAAGAACTTAATTTTCATATATTTATACTTTGAGTTTATTCTAAAATATTGCCTAACTGCAGCCATGTTTGGCTTGAATCAACAAGAATTGGACTTTGAGAGTGAGCTTGGGAGAGCTATTGCCTCCTTTATACCTTGTCTTGGAGTCAAGGCATGTTGCTGGGGTTAAGTATATTTGCAACTGTCTTCCAGGGGGTGCTTTTCCAATCTTGTAGCGCGCGCACAAGGAGAGTAGTATCAGGAGCCCTGTCAGCCCTATGGTCTGTAACATGGATTCTGTTGCCTAACTCATTTGTGGCTCATTGGAAGGAGCCAGTGCGTTACATTTACCCTACTTCAGCTCAGGTTAATTAAAGAAGGATTAGGGAGGTTTGTAAAAGACAATTGATTGGTCATTCCATTTTTTTCTTGTGGGTTGATTTTCTGTTGGTTGTGATTAATCCTTATTATTTAATGGGTTATATGTAGCAGCCCCCTACAGAGCACACTAAAATATAGTGAGCGGCAAATACACGCTACTGCACAAGTTTGAGTCTCTCCTTAAAACTTCTCTTGATATTCCTTGATTGCTTGACCACTGTACCCTGACAAGTTCTATCCCGCTGAGTATTATATAGAAGCGCTACATGTCAGTCCATTTACTACAATTTCTGGTATAGTAAACTCTACTCCAGTAACAATTTCCAAATACTAAACAAATTTGGGCAAGAGGATATCGTTATTTAGATAGGTGGTGGATATATATTTATAGTTGCCCTCCTAGATGCAGAAAACTGAGCTCTGATTTTAGGAGCACAATTGACAGGTAAACAATGGGTATAATATCATAATAAAATACTTTTTGGGAAAAGACTTGTTAAAGATTGAGAAACCGCGCATTAGAATTATGGAATTTCTGGGGGGTTTAAATGGTAAAACAGAAGGTAAGATGATTTGCATACTTGGATGGTTACGTTCATTCTAGTTATGTCTGAATACAGATAAGAAATGGAAAGTTAGATATCTCAAGTCAAGTCAAAACTTATGACAACAACCCTCATGATCATTTTTTGGTCACCGCCAACCATATGAACTCTTAAAACACCATAATTATAAGAGTTCTGCTTGTTTGCCATAACCCAAGGTTCATCTGTATAAATTAAGACACAAGCCCGATACTAGCATCTGAGAGACTAAAATAATACCTAATAAGACACATTCACCCCTGATAGCCAAGGCTCCTTAAATGTCCTCCACAAATCAACCTCATATTCACATCACAGAACCCCAAAGAAATTTGAAATCTCAATGCACTTTTTTTAGTGGACTTAGCCAGAATTCCAAGCAATATTATAAAAAAATGTACTGAGAAGGTGGAAGCCCCATCTAACTTCAAGAAAGAGGCACTTTATGTTAAAACCCCTGTAACGCCTAAACACCATCTTTTACACCAGGAAAAGCTAAGACCATTGTGCCTATAAGGATAGTGAAAATGAACAGATTCCCTTGGACTATAAAAAACTGATCTTCTTACTCTATATCTAATGACTTTCTCATGTTTCATATCCTGCCTTCTCAATCTTGGAAGCTTGGTAACCTGCGTTGATGTATGAGTCCACAAGTTTCTTGTTCATGCCATCATTGACAGTGACTTTCATGCGTTAATTATATCTTCAAAGTTTATTAATTGTATTTATATTGCTCATTATCCACCCCAAACATGGAATATGGTACTGCTAGGATGCTGTGCACCTGTTTTATCGGAATCTCTCCTTGTTAACCATAGAGTTTGTTAAATTAGCATTAGCTACTTCAGCAGTTGCAATAGACATATCAAGCAATTACCTCCTATAGGGACATCAATTCCTCTGTGACCATTCTTCCATAGTGCACTATGCTATTGGGTGTCTATCCTTATTGGGACACAGAATCCCACTAGTGTTCAAAACTTTTCAAGATAACAAGTTGGGTATAAAATTTTAAGCCTAACCCCTGGAAAACAAGAATTGGATAATAAAAAGGAGTACCATGTATGAGTCTCTCAAGTGCAGCTACCCCAAGTAGCATATGGACAAGAGGGCATGCCCTTTACCTACCAAAGTCAACCCTGATACCACCAGTCTCAAGTTATATTTAATACACAATACATGTAACAGTCCCACAGGGTAACCTTTTTGGAGATATAAGGGGTAGACAACTCTTTGGTAAAAGAAGTCCTAACCTGTCCAAGGATCCTTGATTGCACCTATGCCATCCTGATATCATTATTGCTTAATAACTTAAAAAATCCCTAAGACAGTGGGCCCAATATTCCAGTTGCTTATACCTAACTAAATCAGTCAAAATATCAATGATATCCGCAGTTTTGCTAATCTAAGAACTTATAGTTTAGAGCCGCCCATTTGATGACCCTTATAGAGAGTTTAGTTAGAAGCAAATTGACCATTGAACAGCAAGAAATGGTTGAATAAATGATGAAAGAATATGTCTCCCTCTTACTGACCGCCACCAATTATATTTTGTAAAATGGAGGGTTTTCTACACCATGATAAGACAAGGGATGCCACGCCAATCCGCTCCTGACCTTAACAAAAACTTAAGAATTGTGAAGCTTAGGTGCTATTGAACTCAGAAAGCTACATGGTCCAGATTTATTGATGCCTTAATGTAATCCCTAGGCTTCTCCTCTCCTGTTGACCCAGAAGAAGGTTGGTAGACATAGGGTGTTGATAGACTACTGGAGACTAATTTTTATAGCATAGAAGGGCAATGACCTACTGCAAAACTATGGCTTGATACATTAACTTAAGGGATTCAATACTTTTCTACAACGGATCTTTCCAGCAGATACTGGAAAAATAAACTGTTGTTTAAGAAGAGGGTCAAGAGCACTCTCTTAGCCAACAAAGAGTTATTCAAACCAACAAGGAAACCCCAAGGGCTATGTAATTCACCTGCCATTCTGACAGTCCATGGATAGAATCCTGAGGAGACTTGAAGTTATCCCGTGTCCTGGTATCCCTTGATGACATAACTATTAGCTTGAGGACTTTCAATGGACACTTAAAGCACCTTAGATAATATTTAAAAAGCCTTTTTTAGTTTTCCCTCAAACCTAAGCCATCAAAATGCTTTTTCTTTTTAATCCAAAAAAAGACATCTGATACAAATTATTAACAAGGGATTCAACCCATTCCTGATAAGGTCACGTCTATCAAGAAGATGTTTCACCCCAAAACCTGAGGGTTATCCAAGTATTCCTCAGAAAGGTATTTTATTACCACAAGTGTATATCCCGATTACTATCCTAGCGTAACATCTGTTATAACTCTTGAAAAAGGAGTCCTTTGAATAGCAACCTGAACAGTAACAGGCTTTTAATTTTCTAATAACCGCCTTAATTAAAAAACTAGCCTTATTCTTACAACTTGACTGTCCTTTCATAATGTTCACTGATGCTAGTATAATGACTGTGGGAGCCATATTAGCCCAGCATGGCAAGAGCCAAGCTGACCATTTTGTGGCATACTACTCCAAAACTTTATCTAAAGCTTAAGTGAATTACAAAATTTCCAATTGAGAGCTCTTGGTTACGTTAGTAATAAAAATTCTGGCTATAACTATACAGGACATAACTTATGTTCATCACTGACCATTCTTTGCTTCAATGGTTACAATAATTGTAGGACATAGAGAATATAGTAAAATGGAAATACAGTTACATAACTATGGCTTCATCATTGTACATTGCGCTTAGGCAATCTATCATATTAATCTAGCACTTAAAAATACTGGTGCTAGCAGCATTAGCACTCAAAGAAGAGAAATTGCATACCTTAATTGGACAACTAGAGAGATTGGAGCTAGAAACTCTAGAGCTTATGCCAAAGTATGGAAGTTTATGGAGAGCACTCAAATACATAAGGAATGATATATAGCATTTAGACAGAAAGTGACTGCCATATGTGTGTCCTTCTTCATTGAATGAAGTCATCCTTGAAGGGAATAAATTGGGACACGGAATAGTGAAGAATATGTGTGGGTAAAGAAGTGTTGCTATTGGTATTCAATGGTAGAAACCACCCATGAAGTATTGAAGGCCTGCCTAACTTGTAGGAACCGGAATCGGCCCAAACTTGGTATCAACACCGTGTTGTGGCACTGTCAAGTCCCATTACATGTTGTTAGCGTTATTGTGGTGAGCACATTTCCTATCAGCTTAAGTGGTAATAAAAATACCTTTTTAGCAATATATTACTTGATAAGTAGTGAGGCAGTATCCATACCTGTTACAACTACAAAGGTTACACTTATTCCATTTTCCTTCTGTTTCTCAACCAGCACGGGTGCCTCAAACTGTAATTTTTGATAATGGCTCGATTTTTTCTCTCAGGTAACACAAGAACAAACCTCTCTATTTTACACTAATTATTATTTTACTACCTCAAACTTTCTGTATATCAATGATGAGTTAGAGTGAACAAATGGGACCCTGAAATCTGACCATCTAAAAATGGCTGTCTTAAACCCTTGTGCTGGAATAATTACTTACCAATCGCCTTCATAGCCTATAGAATAAGCTACCACTAAAGAGATAAAAGTCTCCATATAAAACTCTCTATGGAAAAGAACCTTAGATGCCTATTAGTGTACCCCTGTTTAATTCTTACATACCCAGCAACTCTGAATTGAATATTATACCTTAGAGGATGAAATCTATTGGTTGCAAGCTATCACCGCCCAAGAGATAACTTTCATTATCCCAGGAGACTGATCATTATAGTGCCAAAAGACCTACCATGCCAAACTTTCAAGTAAAAGATCTTGTTTTGTTTTATCATCATCTGGGGTCATCTCACAAACGTATAACACCTGTTAGGTCCCTAACATGTTATACACAAAGTGAACTCTAAGTACCCTATCACTTATGTTATTCATGATACTATGGTCAACAAAGTCCATGGGAACTTCTTTTGACATTATGTACCCCTGTGACAGGAACTTGAAAGGGTGTTGTCAGGGTTTGATAAGGTAAACAAGTCAAACTAAATCTCTGAAATCAAGTTCTACCAAATGGACTATGAAATTATCACCCATGATTTTAAAAAACAGTTAATGGAGGGGAAGAAAGGGAATTTTGTTGGGAATCATCACCTGACAACAATTTCACAAAGCCACCTCCTGAGATGGCTTCCCAATTCTCAACTGAATGGGCTGGTTGCTCCAGAACAATGAGGTCATGAGATTATTGATGCAAGAAAACCATGAAAACCCAAGTTGGTCCATTGATCTGGACTGATCAGAAATATCTTTGTCGCAATGATTCCACATAATTATACTGGTGTAGCGCCCCAAATCACCCTACAAGAATCAAATCATTTCAACCTCAAAAAATTATTCAAGCATCTACTCTTCTTATTAAACTGCCTTAATTTGTTTCTCTTATTTATTAAAAGGCTAGGACTCCATAAGTTGAAAAGTTTTAACTCCAAAGATGAACCTTGGCTTACAGTTAAGTACTGAAAGCTGAGAATAATTCACACAGATTATCTCCTTGGTTAAAAATCTATTAAATAAAAATAGCATAGTTAAGCGAACATATCAAATTTAAATACCCACTCCTAATTTAAACATTAAAAAGTATTATAGACTTCAAGTTTGATTAGTGTACAAGGAGG
This sequence comes from Massospora cicadina, assembly GCA_022478985.1. Taxonomy (NCBI): domain Eukaryota; kingdom Fungi; phylum Entomophthoromycota; class Entomophthoromycetes; order Entomophthorales; family Entomophthoraceae; genus Massospora; species Massospora cicadina. The sequence goes on from JAKSZP010002734.1 coordinate 97,241, forward strand.
TTAATTTATAATTCTTCACCCCATTTTCAAATGATATGATATGTTTTTCAATATCAAGCCATCTCAAATAAAACAAAAAATGGGAAAAATGGAACCTCCTTTAAAAAGCTCCAAAAATTATGAAATAATCAAGAAATTATATATTCATTATATCCTTTTTTTAAGTTGGCGCAATCTTCCTACTTGACTTATAGAATTTTGCTCACAAATACTAATTAAAGCTTATACTTGATTGGGTCCAAGTGTAAACTATAAGTAGCCTAGAGTAAATAGTGCTGAGTATATATAATAAAAATACTAATATAAGTCAGTTTAAAATATGGTGCCAACCTTAAAATGGGTTTTATTATGTATTTATAATTTTTGGTTAATTCATAATTTTATAGCCTTTATCAAAAGAGATTAGTTTTCCAAAAAAAACAAAGCTAGCTTTTTATTATTAAAATTTTTTTCTTAAAGGCAAATATTTTTTTGTAAAAATATAAAGGCATTTCTTTTTTTCCAAAAAACTTTAGTGCATTTTAAAGTGTTTTTTCTTTTTCCTAATTTTAATTAACAAAATAACTATCTCTATATATCATTTTTTAAACCTCACTATTTCTATATAAAAATAAAAACTATTGTATATATATCATATATAGAGAGGGAAGGATACCCAGTGGTAGAAAATGGACCTTCTACCACTGCCTCCCTGAGTTCAATCCCTTTACAGGAACTTTGGGTAGGGGATGACCATGACTGTGTTGGCGTTGCGCACTAATGCCCCAAACCAAGTAGAAAATAGCAAGGCAGTCCATGGAGTTCCTGGCCTATTATATGCTGCGCATGGAGGTTTCTGGGTTTTATCCTCCTTTCCCATTTCTTTGATCCCTTAAGCAGTGCGGTATTGTACCCAGGTCAGCCCATCTCAAATAAAATTAAAAATAAATCACATATAGAGAGCAGTGGTAGCATAGTGGTGTGGTTCCTGCTCCACACTGGGTTGGGTTTTGATTAAAACAGGTTTGAAACCAGCGCTGTCTAAAAAACTCAGCGTGATATATTTGTCTCAAAGTTTATCCACATCGTTTACTTTTATATAATATATAATCTCATAATTAAATATACAAATAGTTTATTTTAGCTAATTTACTTGATTTATTAGTTAATCTATGGAAAGCTTATCGATTGCTATCTAAAATAATTCATTTTATAAAATTTAGTGGATTTTTGGTCAAATTATGCAAAACAATAACCATCTATAATGATTTAAGCTCATCCCGCTTTAATCTCATACTTGCCTGAATTTTTAACATAACTGAAGCCATAGGACATTAATTTAGTCAAATGTTGGTTTGAAGCTATCACTTTACCGATGCCAGAATTAAGTTTATCCAGCTATGTACGTCCCACAATTGAAATCCATCACTTTTGGTCCATTTTAATATACATAGTAAGCTACTGTTCAGATACTGGACCAATAAAACAAATGAAAACACACTATTATCTCAATAAGCTCACTTTTAAAAAAAAAGACCAGTTTATGACTAGAGAGAATAACCCACCTGTTAGTGTGCTGCTGCATCTATAGAGAAGTACCCTCACAGCCACCAACCCTAGTGTAAGTAGGACCTTCCACCCATCTGTGTCTAGCACAAAGAAATGGATGGCTTAATTTTTATCCAACTGCTTTAAATTATAAACAAAATTATGCTGCAATGGGAAACAAACCCGACTGATGACTTTACACTGAACACCCAAAATGAAATTAGCAACAGTACCCATTCAACTAAAATGAATAGGCACCTACTCCTGCGCCAAAGCACTCAAATTCATTAAGAAAGATCCCTGTGAAATATGCATAGAAGTTAATTAAAACCCTCACATCCCTATCTGCCAGAACCCCTTAATCTTCCAACCCCCTAGGATGGCGGCAAAGGTACCTGATCACATTGGGCAAATATAAAACCCTTCCTGAGAACACCAACCCTGATAATAATTGGGTGATATCGGAAATACCTTCCAACTGTACCACAACCGTCTGCTGCCCCTAGAAAGCCCATTAGACCTACCAAAGACAGTTCTGGTGGGACACACCAAAACCAGGACTGTCAGTCTCAGGAAAATTCCCAGTGAAACTCACCCTGTTTGTGGGAATAAGGTCTCACAGAATTTTTTCAAAAAATCCTAATTTTTAGTCAGATCAGAGTCTGATTCTGACACAAATGGCAAAATTTGCAAGCCTAAATTGTTGGGACAATGCCCTAACAAAATTTCAATCAGGTTGGGGACAACCCCTGCCACAATTTAATCTGATCACCCACCCAAATCATTTGGCGTCATCTCCAACAAAACTAATTTGAGTTGGGGACAGCACCTTCCAAAAATCAGTCCTCTTGCCCATTGAAACAGTTGGGCATCATCCTCAGCAATTCTCAGTCATTGGAGGGTTACCCCATGTAAACTTGCTCTAAACATCCATTCAAAACATTATCAATAACCCCATTATGGTTGCAGGAGCATTAAGAACTACATCCAAAGGATTGGACGCCTGGGAAAGTTTGTCAAAAAATTAAAAATCCTACTGAAAGGATGCAAGGCCTCAACCATGGTCAAACTGTAATATTAAGAACCTGTAAAATATACACCTGTCCAGAGAGACATGATTATGCATTTTGCCATGTCCTCCAGCGAAATCAAACAGTGAAAGGCACTGCAGTTCTCATATTCCATGTTGACACAGTAGATCTCAAAGGACATTGCACTTATCATTGCAGCCATCTGGCATGACCACAAATTCTCTTCTAAAGCTTCCAAGCGCTGGCTCGACATATAAATAATGCTAAATTTTGCAGTGATCTTTAAGTTTACATGGATCTTAACTGAAGGCACGCTCAAGTGGATGAAACTCCTGCTTGCACATAAAATTATTAAGTTTGCCATCTGTGAGGACCTGTTACCCGTGGATGCTAAATCCTGGATGGCCACTGGCATCAAGCTCCTCATTGAATTGGAATCCAATAAAGCTGGAATTCCAGCAAAATTTGCCCAGGCCATCAGGAGCTTGGGCCTCAGCTCAAAGGAGGTAGCCAGTTAGGTGAAAGGATTCCTGAATGTTTTGATCGCCCTTAAATGGGCTTTCCATGCCATCCAAGTCAATGTCACATTAGAATGGTGCAAAACCACGTTCTCCAAAGGATGCTCTGCCATGGGTTGTGGCTGGGTTTAAGGCTACCAAAGCCTTACACTGGCCATACACCCACTTCTACTGGTGACTGTATCTGACCTGATGAAGGCGGAATGGACAAAGGAGAAGGCGGTAGAATTGGGGCCCTTATGGGATTGGTCGCCAGATGAAGCCATCAACTAGTACTCCAACAGGTATACATGTTGAAAATGTAATACTGGTTATGTACAGGAGCCAATATCAAGCAGGTCCGCGAGTGGGCAAGCCTGGGGGTAACGAAGCTGATTCACAAGATGCTCCATGGTCACGCATTCTCCATTTTTGAAATGGAAGGTCTGGCGAGAGGTCACCACACTTGCTGAGGTGGCCAACTGGGATGGTGTGGGCTTCACCCCCCAGTTTCACCCAACCATGGATAATGCACAAAGTTTCTCCCCAAGAAGCAGCAGCGATGAAGGGGTTGTAAGTGTTTAGGGATTTACTTGCTTATAAACTATAATTCTGCTTTGATAGTTGGGAAGAGTTTTGGCTGATATATCCTTAATTCTGTTATGTGCGTTATGGTATTTCATAAACATTCTGAAGCTCACAAAACTAAACAAAAATACTTGACTCTTCTGGTCTCTTCTGTTTACTTTTTCCCTCACAAATTGGCAACACTCCAGAGTCAGGTAATTATGATAAGCTTCCTGAACGCTTGTCTACATTTCTATATATGAAGATCAAATTAATATAAGACAATATGAGACTGAAATATAATTATATGGTAAGATGATGAAATTATTTTAGGGCTAGGCGCCGGTATTTTATACTTCTAGGGCATCTCCTAGCCATTCTCAACTATTAAATGTGTTCATTAAATATATGCCAATACGCTATAGATTATAGCAGTTGTTATTAAAAAATTCCCCCAAGTTAATTTGGTCCTTAATTTAACTTAATTACAATAGTTTCATCACAATTGAGGCACTACTGCTTTCATAAATGAAAAAGGTTTTTAGGCTTGATATTAGCACCTCAGCAGTGTATATTCGCCTTTCAACCAGCCCAATTACGCTTTGCCGTATAGCTGATGAAATACAATAAATGGGGGAAAAGAATATACTGAGTTTGAATAATGATGCACCCCTAATTGGGACGTCAGCAGGCCTCTCAAAAGTACTAGGTACTCTTTATTTGGGCCATCCATGAGCAAATACCATTGTGCCAACTACAATGATTGACAAATAAAAAAATTAATTTTCATTAATCATATTTTGCATTAAATTAGAAAGTGCAATTTAGTTTGTGCCATAAACCCACTTGATTCACCCAAGTGGGTCCCATAATTAGCCAAAATGAATTTTACCTAAGCTACTATTAGCTATGATAATTGGGCTGTTTATAAGCAAACAAGCTGGTTTTTGAGGTGAATCTGATTTATCAGATTATGCATATAAATTGGGAAGCATCAAAGGATCTATCAATGAAAGTAATCATTAGCATTGAAGGTTTTCTCAAAGGGATTATTTTCAAGTTAACCACCAAAATCTAACATTTTCCCCCACTTGACTGGAATATAAACCCTCAGTTTCACAATTTAAACTTTAATGTCTGTAAACAGTACCTCTTCTGCATACTGCAATTTTGTTGCTTCTCTCAATCCTGAATTACGTCATCAGTTTAACCAATTGGACAGGACTATGTGGATGCATATTTTCCTAGGCTCCCTCCATAAGTCAAAGTTGGGTCAACTTGTTCATGTGCTGACTTTCATGACGTCTACCCAGCCTGAGATTATTGTTGAGGAGGAGAATAACCCCGCCATTGAGCATACTTGAGGATAAGTGGGTTATGAACTTTGGTCGCGTTCTTCAACAATCCTTCCAGCAAACAATTTTGGCATATTTTTGACCTCAAGATACAAATTTCTCACTTCAGTCTATATATCAGGATGGTGTTCTTTTGGTGGAGTTTATCTTTACCCCAAAAGTATTTCCCAATGACTCAAGCATTTAATGCAGTACTGGGCTCGTCCAATTATTTGCGTTGGGGTCAACTTCTTGACCATATGAGGGCAAAGATGAGTGGCTTTGTAACTTAATTAGTCTTTTTATGGCTGAAGATGTGACCGTACAACCTCAATATTTTTTCCAAGTCAACGCCTTTGTTGAGGTTGTTCTCAGTTCCTGGTCTGCGCCACTCAGGAGTAGGCCTGAATTTGTTTCATCCTTGGGTCTAAATACCCATGATGTTCAGGATGCTCATTTACGCTTGGTTGTTTAGCAGCCTTTGAGGCTTTGAGCCAAGATAGCATGGACAAATATCTTTAAAAAATGTCTTTACTTAACCACCTTATGTGTATCGTTCCCAGCCAGATGCCTTCAGGCCAGTTGTTGCATAAACCCCTTATCAAATGGTGGAAAACCTAAGTTAATTGTGTTCAACTGGCGGCCCCAGAAATATATCAGTACCAGACTAATTTTTTGGTTGACTGTCTTCTCCTGGGCGTTTTTTTTCACCCAATTTCAGGATTAATAGGATCACAGTTAAAAGTTTTGTACCTCCCCTTCCAATTATTTTCTGGGAATTGGCTACAACTAGCACGTGGTGCATCTGGCTCTATGCCGCTATGGCTCTTTTTCTTGTTACTCACCAATTGGATTGGGCCAAATTGGCACACAAAGATTAGGAATCTGGTCCTAAGTACCCTCCCCTTCAAAATAGTGGAATAAAAACTTTGATTAATAATTTTTCCCAATTGCATTTATTTTTGTGATACAAAATTTTTAATTTATATATATATCTTCATTACTATTATATTTTCTAAGCATATATTTTGTTTATTTTTTATCTATTTTAGCTATATTAATTATCATCCTATAACTGTATATATATTTTTTCTAATTGGCCCTCTTTTTAAATTTTCCTAGGATTTTTGCATGGGCTTTATTATAAATATGGCCTTTTTTTACCCTCTTTGATGGTATAAACAAACCTTGACGTCTTCTCAATAGCACAAATGGGCCATTCCAAATGCTATTTAACTTCTGTAATTGTCCCAATCCGTGCATTTTGAAGAATAGTACCTTATCACCAACTTCAAATTTTGCCAAATCATATTGATCTTTAAAAATCCTTTTCATGTTTGGCCTTTTTATCAGAAAAACTGTTGTCAATGGCTTGAGCATGCAGTTTAATTAGGGTTTCTGAAAGATTTTTGACGTATTGAGGGTAACTGCTTTCATTGGAATCTTCTAAGACCAAATAAAGCAGCAATGGTAGGGCCAGATGTCTTTCATATAAAAACCTGGAAAGGCGACATCTTAGTGGCAGAGTGATATAATATTTTGTAAGAAAACACAGCTGAGCTTAGAAATGTGCTCCATTCAGATGGTTTGCCTGAGGTTAGCTTCCAGACAATGTTCACAAGCGTCCCCTTTGCGCGCTTAACTGTTCCATTTATCTCTTAATGTAGGGAGCAGAGAGCACACCTCTCACTCCCATCAATTAATAAGTTTTGTGATAACGTTGGAAGTAAAATTACTTCCATTATTGGTCAGGTTAAACTGTGGACAACCATGTTTGTGGATAACATTCTCAAGGGTAAACTTGGCCATTGTCGCTGCACCTACTTCCTGAATATCTTTAGCTTCAGCCTACTTAGTCAAGTGGTCAATAGTCACGATGATGTACTTGGCCTTGGAGTTGCTATTGATATGTGGTCTGACAACATCTATGGATATGAAATGCCTATAATATGGGCTGGTTGAGCTGGTATGATGTGCTCTTTTGGAACAGTTAATTTACCTTGGCGTTTGGTGCAACACTCCAGTGTCTATTGGATATTGAAGTGCATTGACTCCCAGTAGTAATATCTTCTAAAAGCTCCTTCGTTTTCGTGAATCCACTATGTTCTATGGCCTTATGCGCCGCCATTATTAGATCTATTTAGGCTGAGGGTCTTGGAAAAATGACCTTTTTTCCTTTGATCATTTTGTACAAAGTTCCATTCTTGACCAAATTGTCTTTTCATAGATCCATGACAATTTTTGGACAGAATTTGGCTCATATTGGAATTCTCCACTGGCCATCTTTTGGAACATCTCATCAGTGGCCAAACTGACAGTAGTAATTGTAGGTAAACGGGAGAAGCAGTCAGCATTTTGGTGCTTCAATCTACGATGTTTAATTGTGTAACTATAGGCTTAAAGCTTTAATGCCCACCGTGCTAATTGACCCTCTGGTTCCTCCAGGTTGTTCAGCCATCTTGGGGACAAATGATCTGTTACAACCATAAAGTGAGTACCATGCAGATAAACCTGAAATTGCTTGTAGTCATATATGACCGCCAAGCATTCCCATTCTGTCACTTTGTACTTCCGCTCATGGACGTTTAAGGTTCAACTAGAAAAGGCGATTGGATGTTCCTCGCCATCTTCCCCTATTTGACAACACGCTCCAGCTGCCTGTAAGTGAGGCATCAGTTTAAACAATAATCTCATGCTTAAAGTCTGGGTATTTCAGGACTGGGGACGTTATTAGGGCTAATTATAGCTGATCAAATGCCTCTTGACAGGCCTGATTCCATTAAAATGTGGCCTTACCCTTAAGGAGATGAAACAACGGCTCTCCAATTCGTGTAAAATAGGCAATAATAACCAATCATGCTCTGGAAATCTTGTTTATCATGCTTGGATTCAAAGAATTCCATTTCTGATATCACTTCTATTTTGGATGGCTGAGGTTGAAATCCTTCCTATTTAATAACAAACCCAAGATATTCCAATTGATTTTGAAAATTGGCACTTCTGGGTTTAAACTTCAAATTATTGGTCGCTAGTCTTTTATTAAATGCCTCTAGATGTTCCAGATAATTGTTGAAGATGAGTCTGAAAACGTTTATATCATCCAAGTAAACTAATATACATGACAATTATAAATCCCCTAGTATTGCGTCCATTGCTCTTTAAAACGTAGCTGGAGCATTACATAGCCCTTCTGGCTTTCTTATCAGTTGGAATAGGCCCTCCTGAGCTATAGTAGAACATTTAACGCACTCCTCTTTGGGCATATCAATCTGCCAGTATCCGCTTATTATGTCCATAGCTGAGAAGAAAATTTGCGCCTCCAAGTCGATCTAAGGTATCATCAATCCATGGAAGGGGATAAGAATCCTTTTTTGTGATGTTATTTTAATTTTTGAATAATCAATGACAACCCAATTGCTCCCATCCTTCTTTTTTACTTTTGAAATTGGGGTGGCCCATGGACTCTTTGATGGAACCACCATTTCACGATCTAGGAGCTCTTTTATCCCTTTATAACAACTTCTTATTCTGCTTTTAATGTCTAGTCAGGAATAACTGGATGGGTTCATGGTCATTAGTGTGATAGTATGTATCACAACTCTAGCACAACCTAAGTCAAAGTTGTCTTTTGCAAATATTTCTTAGTATTATCAGAAATAATTCCTGGACTTGAGCCTTTTTGGGTTAATCAGGTTCCCTAATTTGGCAATAGGAATAACGTTATTGATACTTAGGGTCTCTTCATTATGAGTCATATCTCGTCTAGGGTCCCAAATTCATGGAATGTCTGAATTTTGGTATTCAGAAATAAATGCAGGCAAGCAATAAAATGATGTCTCCATATATTAATGGGTCAATTCTGTAGTTTTGCACATAAGATTTGAATCTCTTCATGCCCTGGAAAGACTATACCAGGTGCAATATTCAGCTCTAATTAGGATCTAGACCATGGTTGGAATACTTCCCCATGAAGTCCCTTTGAAACTTTAATAGTCATCCCAGTAGGAATGACTACTTGATTTCCAAAAAGCACAGTAATTTGCTGATTCAAGCGTGATGTGATTCCCTTTGATTCACAAAACTACATTGGAAGAGCCTTAATTTTTGAACTTGATTTTGTGTACTCAATTGGAACTATTCCATCCTTGTAGGCCAGGTTGAAAAATAAATTTGTCTATTTCTTTTCAGCCTTTATGCTATTGTTATTATATAATGGGATGCTTTGCCCCAAGATGGTCAGCATACCTTCTTTATGATTTGTTATAACACCAAATCTATTTAAGAAACTGGTCCCAATAAGAATATTATAGCTTGTATTTGGCAATACTATGGCTGGTGCCATCACTAGAATGGATCCAAAACATATAGGTAACGTGGTATAGGCGCTGAGCGGCTTAGTGTTGTGGGCTCCTGATGTGCCATATTCTTGACAATGTGCAACGTCAGGTGCAATCTTCAGCTTCATGACAAGTTTGGTGCTGACAATGTTGATAAGTGTCCACTATCAATTATGGCCTAAACCCAAATCTTATTTACTACAATATCCAATGTTGACATATGCCATCACAGCTGAAAAGTAATAATGTCTTAAGTCGAATTCAGCCAAGGAGAGAAATGTTGGACATTTACTATTTTCTGATGTTTTTAAGAGCTTGTTTATTAATATGAAAAAGGATGAAATTGAGAATATTGGCCAAAAGACCCTGGCTGATTCTTGGTGGAACTCTGTTATTCAGGGTAACACCAGTTCAAAACCTGTATGGGCACTAGCTTTAAAATCAGCCATTCAGTTTACTCCAACCTCACCATGGACTTTAGGCGATCATTGGAAGACACTCCCCCAACCCCACTATGTCCTCTAACGCAACTACGTGGGGACCCCACTTTTATAAGCTTGGTGGGGGTCCCATAAGGTGCAAGAAATTTCTCAGATGGGGATTGGCTCAAATTCATAAAAACGTTATCTCACAGGTATGTTTTAGCCAATCAGAATTCATTTTCTTTCATTCCGCTGCCCTGAAGTAAGTTCCCAAGTTGTGATACGTTATTCCTTCATATTCTCTAATTTGAACTAGGTCAAGCTATTCCAAAAATATCCCCAAATTCACATTGACCCTTAAATTTCTATAAATATTAAATGGTCGGAGGTTGAGGGGGTCATTTTTCTTTTTATCACGCTCCTAATAAAATACTTAAAAATCCAGTTTTATTATCTTTTTATTTAAACTATAAATTTACTTAAAACTTTTGTGGAAACCAGCTGTCCTGAAGCACCAGCAAGCAAAAATCAGCTGGTTTTCCACAAGTTGGTGCTTACTACAGGGGATCCCTGTATAACCATAATGATTACTCTTGAGGAGCAACTCGCCAGCGCCTTATTCCATCTTGAAGAGCTGGAGCAGCGCCCTTTATACTCCCTCTAAAAGAAAAATTCACCCTTGGCATAGGAAACATCAATACAAACATGTATGTTTATAAAACTGCCATGTATGGCACAACGGCTAAATAAAAAGTTCAACACTTCCTTCCTTGTTTAAGCCGCGTAGCACAATAAAGGATAGTGCCTTGCCTGGACCCTTTGCACACTTGGGCAGAGGTGAAGGAGGCTCTGTTGGCTGACTTTGGATCAAAGCAGAGTCTGCTCAGGGAAAAAGAGGCCTTTATGCGCCTTATCATGTATGAGGGTGAATCACTCCTTACCTTTGCTGAACGATTTTACCTCGCTAAACAAAGGTTAACAACTTCTAACATGCTCACTCTTGATGATGCTATTGCCACCATGTTAACTGGGTTAGCTTCTCAGCCCTCTTTAGCTCGGCATATTATCTCATTGAAACGCCATTTCAAAATATTCTTTATCTAAAAGAGGCGTTATTAAATGTTTCTGATTTTCTTTCATGTGCAACAACCGCAGAAGCTGAAGTGATATTTCCTGCTCTAACAATTGAGGAGTTACCTCTAGTTAATCAGTTGCGAGTAAGCCTCCTATGCCTATTCTCCCTACAAAACTGGTTATCTCCATGCAACTCAGAAAGTATATCACTCCTTCTAATGAATCAAAGCTATGTAAGGTAGTATCAACCATCTGTCCGCACAAGCTCACTAAAGCTGCTGTTCCTACTCCTCCCACTAAGCTGATAAAAGCGTTCCCTAAGGTTATTCAATCTCCTATGGCCATCTCTCCTACCTCCATTTCAGCCTTGTAAGTTGTTAAAACTTGAGGACGAATCTGAGGGGGGTTATTATGATTTTAGTTACTATATATTGGAAACCCCCGCAGAGGTAGAGGTTCCTGATCATTTGAACGCTGGAGGAGTAGAAGAGACCACCATTCCTGAGGAAACGTACCTCAGTCAAATCCTAGGGTGTCCAAAAAGATTGACACTGCCAGTGATGGTGACCAATTCTTAGCTGGCTTGATTCGACCTGTTCAGCATGTTCATCCCTTACAATCCATCATGAATAACTAAACTATGACTGCTAAGAAACTCACCTCCACCTTATGGCTCAAGGAGGTTTTGCTTTATCACCTAACTTTGGAGGGACACTCACTAAGGTTGATGAGGTCATTCAAAAGTTCTGAATATTGGCCATCTTAGACACTGGCTCCACTGTAAGGAGAGTGTCTATAAGTCTCCTGTTTCCAGCGTGGAGGTGCTCAGTGCACAGAGCCAATGCATTGAAACTAGCTGTTAGAACAAAAGTTACCAGAGCCCAGCAGAGGGTGCTGGAGCAATAATAACTTAAGGGAAAGAGTGCAATTATTGTAACAAAAATACCACCAAAAATGACGCGGTGCACAAAGAGGAAAAGGGTAAGCATCCCAGGATGGAGGGAACCTGGGCGAACTAATGGTGCACTAGGGGCTATCCAGATCATATGTAAAATTGTTTGGTTGATATAGCACAAGACCTCCTTAAAGGGGTCCGCACACAGAATCGTTTGTAATAGCATTTTTTTACTTAACACTAAAACGGGAAATTTTATTGGGAAGTCGACCAACAAGGAGTGTTGGTCATGGGAAACAAAATTAAACTACATTGGGGAAATTTGGGGTTCACTGAAGTGGTCCCAAGCACAGAACCACCAATAGACAGACACTACCCTCCAGATTGGTAGATATGCTGAAACTGACTTCACTTGTGTAATTGGTTAAAGTTGGATTTGACCCAAACGTGTGATTTTGTAAGTGGTACAGGTTTCAAAACCTATTCTTTGACTAACTGAACAAAACCATCTGCGTTCATTATGTAAACTGTTTGTTTTAACACCTGGGCTGACTTAAGGGGCTGGGCGCTTGGCAACTCACTAGTACCAACCTGAGCATATTTAGCTTATAGCCAGCGCTGGTCTAGTGTGTGCCTGAGGTCAGGGAGGGACTGAAGCTTCACCTACTGGGCCTCCTGGCGCCCAACCTTATCCTTGAGGTTGGTCCCCACTATGATGTCATCTACCCATGACATTACCCTCTCCTCCTGACGGGGCTCAACCCCCTCCAGAGGCTTGCGCAAGGGAAAGATTCTTGTGGGCAGGGGCCAACTTAATGGCAGCAACGGTCAGTTTGGGATGAGATCCAGCAGCCTGGGGAAACGCTTGTGGAAGGCTTCAATCAGATCTTTGGCATGAACACAGTCGTGCGCTGGAACCCAACGCTCTTTGCAGCGTCAAAGCCCTTCCAAGATACCATGTACTCCAGTCTTCTTTTAACGCGGCGGGAGGCAACTATCTCTTCCACCTCCCACTCTGGCGCCGCATCCACGAGATAAGCCTCAGGAGTCTTTGGTGGGGGCCCTCAAACATCCAAAATGCTCTCATGGAAGACAGAGAAGATCTGAAATGAAGAGGGAAGATCTAGCGGGATATGCATGGCCCACCTTTCTAAAGATGCGGTAAGGGCCAATCCTCTTTGGTCCCAGCTTCTTGCATGGCTGCTTGATAGGGATGTTGCAAGCATCATGCATCACGAGATCCCCTTTCTTATACGCTGGACTCACTTAGCGCTTTCCATCTGCGTTCTCCTTATAAACTTGCATTGCCGCCTCTAAACTTGTGGAAACCCTCTGGTGGACCTTCTTGATAGTCTTGGCAAAGTCCACCACCGCTTCAACCTTAGAACCACAGCTGGGCTCCATGTTAAAGGCGGGGTTAAAGCCAAGGTTGGCGAAAAAAGGGGAACAACTGATAGACAAATGCAAAGTGTTGTTATAGCTAAATTGGGCCATAGGAAGGTGAGATTTCCAATATGAATGATCCGCGGCGGTGTAACATCGCAAGAACTGCTTCAAGCACTGGTTCACTCGTTCAGTCTGCCCATATGATTAAGGGTGAAAGCAGTCAAATGGCAAGGTAGAATCTGAAGGGTCTTACACAACTCTTCCCAAAAGACAAAGGTATATTGGGGTCCCCAGTCACTGATAATCTCTCAGGGAACACCATGGAGTGCAAACACATGCGTGACGACTAGCCTGGCCATCTAAGCCGCGGTTATTGTAGTTCTACAAGGAATGAAGTGGGCGAACTTCGTAAAACGGTCCACCACCACCATGATGCATTGAAACCATCAGAAACAGGTAGTTCCACAATGAAATCCTCTGATAGGAATGTACAGGGCCCTTCAGCTTTTGGAAAGGTACCAACAACCCTGCTAAAGGTTGACGATTTGGCTTCATTTTGTTGCAGATCAAATACTCCTTACTATACCGCCCCACCTGAGCAGGCAAGCCCTTCCAATTGTACATGCGTCATATTAACTCCAACGTCTTTGCTTTACCAGGATGACCAACGGTGAGTCCATCATGATGGTCCCAGATGGTTTTCGGGCGAAGTGGGCCAGCAGGAACCCATAGGCGCCCCTGAAACCACACCATCTCATCCTTCAAGTGATAGCCCCTTGAGAGATCCTCTTGGTTCAAAACGCTCTTAGCAAGTATCATAGTATACTCAGCTGCTAACAGCTGAGAAAGGACTACCTTTCTGAACATACTATATTCCTCCGCATTTTCCAGAGGGGCAAGTGCTGTCCTGATGGCCGGAGGAGAGGAAGTTGGGACACAAATTTATTTGGCGAATTATCAACTGTGTGTTATGAACTTCTACCTCCTTGGGATCGTGTGCTAAAGCAGGGTTGCAGCTCAAAGCATCCACCAAACCATTATCCTTGCCCTTGGTGAACTCATACATGAATGCAAATTGGGCAAGGGCTTCGTGCTAATGGGTCTGCTGTGAGGTTAGGACATGAGGAGCTTGGTAAAATAGCATTCAGTATGGTCTGTAAGTACCCAGAAAGGTTGGGACGAGCAATGCAAGTGGTGACGCCAATAAGTCAGCGCCTCCACCACTGCCAGTAACTCCTTGTCATAAATGGCGTAATTCAACTCTCGCAAAGACATTTTTCTAAAAAAATATCCCACCAGAAGCTCTATCCCATCTTTGCCTACTTGTAATAAGATGGCCGCTATGGAGAAGTTGGAGGCATCAGTAGACACAATGAACTCCTTTAAGGGTCGACATGGCGAAGAACAGACGTGGACAACAGGGTGCACTTCACTGAATGCAAAGTATCCTCCAAAACGGGGACTACTGAAACACCTTTGCACCGCTAGCCTTGTATAAGGGAGCTGCCACCTCAGAAAGATTAGGTGTGAACTTCTTGAGGAACGTACACATCCCCAAGAAACTCCTCAATTCCTTGACCGAGGTGGGGGTGAGCCACTCACAAATAGCCTTCTCCTTGTATGGAGTTATGATGTGTCCATGTTCAAACACGACGTTGCTAGAAAAGTGACCTGGGACTTAAAAATAAACAGAATTACTGATTTTTAGTGTAAGGTGGGCGGCCCTCAACCTCTCCACCACTTGCTGAAGGTGTACTGTATGGGACTTCTGATTTGTGGAAAACACCAGGATGTCATCAATGTAGGAAACCGCGCATACCCCCAACAAGTCCCCCAACGCAGCATCAATGCGGCGTTGAAAGATGGCAGGGGCATTCTTAAGCCCAAAGGGCATGTCCTGAAACTGGAATATTCCTTTTCTGATGTGGAAGGCGGTTAACCACTCCTGGCCCTTCTTTATCTGGATCTGATTAAACTCATTGAGGTAATCCAGCTTGGAGAATACCTTCGCCTTCTCCACATAGCGCGCAATCTGTGAATCCAAAGGTTGGGATGGAGGTCTGGTACAGTGACATTGTTGAGGTTCTCATAGTCTATGCACGGGCATATAGTACCATCAGCTTTCTCAACAAAGAGAAATTGGGAGCATACAGGGGAGGTACGCTGAAAAATCGCACCTTTGGCTAACTGATCTTTCACCCACACATCCAACGCCTCTTCCCCCCGAACAGTCAATGGGTAAATGGGGGAAGATATATGCAACAAATCCACAGTGAGCTTGAAGTCACAATCAAACTCAGAGTACTCAGGAAGTGTGTTAGCGGATGCTGCATCGAAAGAAGATTCCAACCCCTCCAAACAGGAAGGTAAGGGAACCTCCACAGAGGGCTTCAGCAAAGGGTCCAGATGAAGAGTGTGGACATTGGGCCAATGGGGCAATTTGCCCTGGGCGTTATCCTCCGACAAAGGAACAATCAGCTTGTGACCATTTACCAAAGACAAAGAGAGGGTGTTTTCTTTCAAACTAGTCCTGGCGTCAATTTTCTCCACCACTCCACACCCAAAATAATGGGGACCAAGAGATTTCTGATAGCTTGAAAATGGTCAAACAGAAGATAGGTGCCCACCTGGTAGTCCACTAACACCATGACGTTCAGCGTAGGGATACCTTGAGAAGCCCCACCTTTACCACACCACCTGGTGAGTAACTCAACTCAAGGTAGTCAGCAAAATCTTGGTCAATAAAGTTATTAGAGGAACCAGTATCCACTAAAAATGGTTGTGCTGAACTTCCCCAAGGGAATGTGAGGGTAGCGGTTAATAAGAAGTATCCAAAATGGGATTTATTCAAAGCAGAAAACGCTACAACCTCCCCTAAAATTCTTCCTTTGGTGTGATCAAGCCTTCAGGGTATGTTTTGAAATCATAGAAGGGGGAGGGATAGTGGGCCACTCTTACTACTGAGGCCACATATCCTACCACACCTTCTGCAGGTGCATATACATGATTATTTAGTAATGAAGTTTCCTTTCCACTTCCTGAGTGCCCCAGATCATGGTAGGGGTCAACGTGGATTCTCAGGGGTTATTTGATATACTGGAATATGGTTCTCATCCAGGCCATAAGAGCTAATAAACGGTTCAGAGGTAGAGACCAAGTTTTCATTTTAGAACGCGTTTTCAGATGTGAATGACCCTATCCCTCAAACAGCAGCGGAATGCCCAACGTTATCCAAGGCCAACACCACCAGGCCCATCTATGCCAATTTCGCCACTATCAGCTGAATGTGCGGTCAAAGGAAAACTCATTTATTTGTTTTGGAATTAATAATTTTGGCGGAAAGTCAGGAAATCACGACTTTTGGACCTTGAAGTGTCTGTATCCACCAGGTAAAAGAACGAAGGGTGGATACTTTCCAGTTGGAGGCAGCCATAATAACGCTGAGTTATAACAATCAGGAAAGAGAGGAAAAAGTGGTGTTGCTGACCACAGCTGAAGCCCACAACTGATGCCCACCATTTCCCATTCGGAAAAGTACCACACAGAAAAAGTTTGTGCACATAGAATAAAGGGGTTGGTCGCCTAATGTAAGGAGAGAGTTTATAACTCTCCTGTTTCCAGCGTGGAGGTGCTCAGTGCACAGAGCCAATGAATTAAAACTAGCTGTTAGAACGAAAGTTACCAGAGCCCATAAGAGGGTGCTGGAGAAATAATAACTTAAGGGAAAGAGTGTAATTATTATTACAAAAATACCGCCAAAAATGACGCGGTGCACAAAGAGGAAGGGGTAAGCATCCTAAGATGGAGGGAACCTGGGCGAACCAACGGTGCATTAGGGCTAACCAGATCATCTGTAAAATTGTTTGGTATATGTATCATGAGACCACCTCAAAGGGGTCCACACACAGGATTGTTTGGAATAGCATTTTAATAAAAATGGTAAAACGGGGAAATTTTATTGGGAAGTCGACCAACAAGGAGTGTTGGTCATGGGAAACAAAATTAAACTGTATTGGGGAAATATTGGGTTTGCTGAAGTGGCCCAAGCACTGACCCACCAATAGGCACACACTACCATCCAGATTGGTAGAATACACTGAGACTTCACTCATGTAATTGATTGAAGTTGGATTTGACCCATATATGTGATTTTGTAAATGGAACAGGTTTTGATACCCCGTTCCTTGACTACCCAAACTGAACCATCTGCATTCATTATGTAAACCATTCATTTTAGAGCCTGGGCTGATGTAAGGGGCTGGGTGTTTGGCACCTCTCTAAAACCAACCTGGGCATATTTAGCTTGTACCCAGCTTTGGTCTAGTGTGTGCCTGAGGTCAGGGAGGACTTGAAGCTTCACCTTCTGGGCCTCCTGGCGCCCAGCCTTATGCTTGGGGTTGGTCCCCACTATGATGTTATATAATTATGACATCCCCCATTCAACGTGATCTCCACTAAGCTTATCAAGAAGATAAAGCTAGCGCCTGACATGAAGTACTTACAAGAATTTGGAACCGCTGGCCCCAACAATACCCAGGTTATTGGGGAATATTTTTCCCTTCCCATTCGATTTTGGGAAGCTTATATTATCAGCCCCTGCTGTGGCTTTGGATAATAACACATATGATATGCTCATCGGCACTCAATTTATGATTGAGTATGAGGGAATAATCAACCTGAGGCAAGGTTACCTCTCGTTACTCAAATATGAAGTTCTTATTAGTCTTATCCAAGAAAGACTCCAGTAAGCATGAATACTCTTGCCTTGTTGAATACCCCCTCTCAGCTATACCTTTATCTTATACCACTTCTGTGCGCAACACAAAGAAATTGCCTGATTTAGTGGATATTAGGGAAGGTATCCCTTATTATTCTGCAGACGAGATCGTGATTAAGCCTGGTGAACAATGAGTGGTTGACACAAAAGTATCGCTTCATATCCCAAGCCACTGTTTGTTGCACCTCGTTAGTACTGAGGGCGTCAGTCCTTTGGAGTCTCGAGTATTGCCTGGCATGCTTGACCCAGCTTACCAAAGGCCTATTACTCTGCTGTTGGGGAACTTCACCTCAAAGGACATAGTTGGGAAGAAAGTCCAGGAATTGGCAGAGGCTTGTTAGTTCCTGTGGAGGACATCAAAAAATTTTATTCCATTGATTTCATGATGGATATGGGCCTACCAACAGGTAAACTGGTGTGTACCTTAACCAACGTAAATATCACGGACGAGCTTATCCCAGATGAGCTGGAAAAAGTTCACACTCTCCTTGATGACAATAGTGACATATTCTCCAAATCTGATAATGACCATGGCCACATGATGGGCTGGTGCCACTCTATTGTTGTGGGTGATTCCCATCCTTTTTGGTTAAAACCTTACCACAAATCAAAAGTGGAGGAACAGCAAATGAGTACAGAGCTTCAGCAGTTACTAGATGCGGGGTTACTAATGGCTTCACAAAGCCCTTGGTATTCCCCTCTCCTGCTAATAAAAAAGAAAAATGAAGGTCATCGGATAGTCATGGATTACCACATTTTAATAACTTCATGAAAAAGGATAGCTATCCTCTCCCTTTTATTGACAATGCCTTGGCCCAACTCTCTAGCTATAAGTTCTTTTCTGCCATGGACTTAGCTAGCGGCTATTGGGAGTTGGATCTCTCCCCTGAGGACTTGGAGAAATGCGCTCTCATTTGTAGTGAGGGTCTCTTCCAACCAACATGATTACCTCAAGGGTTGTGCAACGCACCTGCAACTTTCCAGCGTGCATGGACCATATCTTTCAGGACTTGAAGTTAAGTTGCGTCATTGTCTACCTCAATTACATCACAGTATTTTCGAAAAACTTTCGCCGAGCATCTTGATCACTTGAAGGAGGTGTTTCAATGACTACGTAAGTTTAATATCAAGTTAAAGCCCTCCACTTGTACCTTCTTTCAAAATAAACTGGATTTTCTCGGCAATTCTATCTATTAAAAAGGGATTCAAACAAATCAATATAAAGTTGAAGCCATTTCAAAAATGATGCCCCCTAAAAATCTACAGGACATTAAGGTTTTTCTGAGAGATGATGTGATATTACCATCAGTTCATCCCTAAGTTTGCCCTGCTCAGAGAGCCTCTTGTTCGCCTATTGACCAAGAACACTCCTTTCCAGTGGGGTGCGGAAAAGAAGGCTGCTTTTGAGACGCTAAAGCAACTGCTGCAACAACTCCCTGTCCTACGGCACCGAAACTATAATAAACCCTTTATCTTATTCACTGATTTGCCATACTATGCCGTTGGGGCCATCTTAGCCCAATTGGATGAAAACGGTGTAGATCATCCTGTATCCTATTTTAGTAAGATTCTGTCCAAGGCTGAACGTAACTACAGTGTGACGGAGAAAGAGTGCCTTGCTGTTCTGTTAGCTGTAAAGCACTACCGCCCTTTCCTATATGAAACTACCTTCACTGTGGTTACTGACCATGTATCTCTAAAATGGTCACAGAACATGAAATACCCTACTGGCCGGTTAGCTCGCTGGGCTCTAAAGCTACAGCCATATGACATGAAGATCTAATACCGTGCTGGAACCTGTCACATGAATGTTGATGGGTTGAATCAGCTGCCAATCCTACACTTGGATAACAGTGAGGCGGAGAGGCTACATGATCTCTTAATGACCCCAATGAATTGGAAGATGAGGATTATCCTGTACAGAAGATGTTAGCCTGACACTCCCATAACACTAAAGTGGAGAACGGGAAGTTGTATAAGCAAGTGGGAACAAAAAGGATGCCTTACCTTTCGCCGTCAGAGAATGTATCTGCTATCCTAGAAGCCCACTCCACTCTAGGTCATGGAGGGGCCAAGAAAACTTATGAGTGGATTAAGGATCGATTTTATTGGGATGGAATAATCAATCTATCGTTGATGTCTTGGAAGCCTTCCTTGCTTGTAAGAAGCTATCCAGATATAAGATTAGGTATCAGTATCAGCCAACTACCTCATAACAACCTTTCCACACCATTAGTCTAGATGTAGTAGATCCCCTTCCTCAGACTACTAATGGAAATCGTTTTATCCTGGTAGCCATTGACCATTTCACTAAGTGGGTGGAAGCCGTAGCTCACCCTGCTCAAATGGCCAAGGCCACAGCCACCTTCTTGCATCAGAATAATTTCTCTTGACATGGCTGATCTCAAGTAATACTCTGTGATAATGGAAAAAACTTCACCTCCAGAGTAGTAAAAATCCTGGCCACTTCCATGGGGCTCAACAACTTTTCTCCGCCCCATGCAATCCATCAACTAACGGGACTGTGGAGAGAGCCAATTGAACATTGGTATCCATTTTATGCAAAATGGCCTCTTCTGATCCACCTCACTGGGATCAATTATTATCCAGTGCCCTATTGGCTTACCGGATTAACTATCACCAGATCTTAGAAATGTCCCCCTTCCATGTCTTGTATGGTTTGGAACCAGGAATACCTACTCTTTTAGTTCAAGTTGTCTTTTCCTCTAGAGTTGAGGGACCTTATAGTCATGCGCAGATTATCTCAGTGCATCTTCCAACTTACAGCTGAGGCTATGACTAATCTAGCTAAGAGGGTGACTAAAGAAGGGAAGGCTGCAAATCAGCTCCGAACCCCCTGCCTACATTCCAATTGTCTGATATGGACTTATACTACCATAACCACATCACCTAGATGCGGAAGCATGGATCAATATGGGAGGACCCTTTCACCATCACTTACAAAAAGGGGAAATGAGTAATATATTAGATCTTTAGCTATAGGCAATACCATCAATCACATACATGGCCATTTCCTTCAACCTTATTCTCCTCCCAACATTCTTCTGGGGGTGATGTTGAAAATTTTCCCTCACAGCTGAAAAGTAAGAATGTCTTAGGTCAAATTCAGACAAAGAGGGATAATATCGGCCATTTGCAATTTTCTGATGTTCTTAGAGAGATTTTTTATTAATACAAAAAAGGATGAAATTGAAAACACTAGCCAAAAGACTCTGGCTGATGCTTGATGGAACCCTGTTAATCAGGGTAACACCAGTTAAAAACCTGTACAGGCACTAGCTGTAAAATAAGATGGTTGGATTACTCTGACCATACCATGTACTTTGGGGCAATCATCAGAAGGCACTCCCCCAACCCCAACAAAGTCCTACAACGCACCTATGTGGGGACCCCTCTTTTATAGGCTTGGTGGGGGTCCCACAAGGTGCAATAAATTTCTCAGATGGGGATTGGCTAAAAATAAAACTGATACCTAATGGGTACGTTTTAGCCAATCAGAATTTCTCTTATTCTGTTCTGCTGCCCTGAAGCGAGTTCATAAGTTGTGATACGTTATTCCTTCATATTTCCTAATTTGGACTAGTTCAAGCTATTCTGAACATATCCTTAAATTCCCCTTGACCCTCATAATACTATAAATACTAAGTGGTCAGAGGTTGAGCGGTCATTTTTCCTTTTATCGTGCTCCTAATAAATACTTAAAATCCAGTTCTATTAGAGCTTTTTATTTAATCTATAAAATTATTTAAAACTTTTGTGGAAACCAGCTGGCGTGAAGCACCAGCAAGCAAAAATCAGCTGGTTTCCCACATCCACATTTATACATTCAGAGTAGGTATCAGAATCATTTATCAAGTAGATATTGGAGTAGTTATTTGGCTTCAAGTGGGACTTCAGACATGAGCAGATTCAAGAAATTCTCTGATAAAGTCTTAATGAGTATGGTCACTTGCACGTCATGTAGTGTGGGAAGATTGGATGAACACCTGGGATGGTTACTTAGTCCTTGGCCAATGACTTGTTTGGCGTAGGGCTTTGCTACTTAAGCCCAATCTTCTTCAGTTACCTCTAATTGTTTTTATTCTTTTGCTTTGGCTCAGGTGGTAACCATATAAACATCGTCTGCCACAATGTGGTGCAGGCTAGCTTTAGCTTTGTTGGCCAAGAAAAGTTTGCCTGGGTCAGATGGAATGTGTGTTAAGGCATTGGTAGAGGTAGAGCATTCCACTTCTACTCTGCCTACTCTTTTACCGCTTTTTCTTTATTGTTAACTTTTCAAGCCATATTTACCCCAGGTTCTTTATCTGCCCGTCCATAGCACTGTCTAGCAAAGCGTCCTTTTTGGCCACAATTATGACAGGTAATCAACCCTGATTGCTGAACTTTTTTCTGATTTACAGGCTGATTATCTTTTTCCTGATCATTTAAATTTGTATTCTTTGGTATAAAAATCGAAATTTTAATTGATCTTTGGACTAATTAGGGGCGTTGAAGCTACTTGCGCACTTTCTAAAAAATTAGTGGTTTCTAATGCTTTCATGGTTCGATTAAAGGCTAGAACCATGACATGCTGCAAGTCACGGTATGGTTTGACAGCATGCTGCATGGCAATCTTTGCATCAAACTCGTTTATAGAATCAGAACTAAGTAAGACCTGATCCTCATGTAATAACCTATCCGCAAAGACCCTAATGGACTTATTCCTCTGGAATTCAATATTGAGTAGATCTGTTTTTTTGGGCTGTTAGCTTATTAGGCCCTCCAAATTGTCTTATTACCGCGTTTTTTGCTTTTCAAAAAAGACCAGTCATCACCCAGATAGGGCATAACAATATCAACACTATAGTAGTACAGGCAATTGATGAGAGCTGTAGACTTTACATGATCAGATCCTCCTTGCATAGCTTTTTTGAGCTTTTTAGGAGCAAATGTACATTTCCTTCTTTTTTAAATCTTAGCAAATCCAAAGTTTTAAATTCATTGCGCCCAGAATTAGTCAGAGTAGTTATACTTCATCTAGAGTCTAAACGCTTGGAGAATCTTCTGTAAGAATTGGTCCATGTTTGCAACAAATGTCACTTGGAGTTGGTTTAAAAAAAAATCTTGGGCATAAAACAAACATCTAAAATATCCATTTCAGCATCCGTCTTGACCCCTGATGATTTTGCTTCATGGAATTGTTCTGAACTGCGCAATTTGGACTCCTATACCTGGGCCTTATGTAATTCTCCCAGTTGTTTTCTGCCCAAATACTTAGAGGTTTTACTGCTCTCCCCCCTCAAGGACTGGTTGAAAAGTTGCAACTTTGCTCTTTTAAAGCATCAACTTCCTTCTTAAGACTCTCACATTCCTTTCTAAAAATAATTTGAGAAGCCAGTATATGCTTTACATCTTTGGCCAGATCAGCAACCCGGCTATTTGTTGCTGATAACTGGGTTTGGAGATCTTGCTTTTCCTCAACAAGTTTGATATCCTTGGCATGCATGGATGAAACTGTTGACTGGAGTTTCAAGGATTCTTCATTAATTTGACCAAAATCCTACTAATGATTTGTCCCTACTGGCATGGAGTCCAGATCTCTAACGCTTTTTTATAATATGCCCAACTCAGTTTGGTCATATTCATCGAGCTGAACATGCATTGTTTTAAAATCCATATGATTTCTTTGAGCAGAAGTGGCATCTTCGGTCAAACATATGGTCTGCGAAGACAGAAATTTGGAGTAATTTTCAATTTCTGGAAGCACTTAATAATATTATGGATTCACTCACTGGTCAATCCATGTAAAGAGTGAACCTCAGCTGCAATCTATAAAACTTTTCCATTAAGTTGTTCTTACAAAGTAATTAATATTTTATGGACATCATTAACTTGTTCCATATTGATGAAGATGGCCTTTCTGACTTTGTTAAAGCTAGAATTCAGCCTATCCAGTAGGTTAGATCGGGAAGATCGCTCTTCATCTTGAACTCTGTATATCTTTGCAAGCCTAGATACTGATAATCCAGAATTCTTTGGTTGTGCTTAATGGAAGGTTATACAAAGCTGACCAAGAACTCATTAGTTGCTTATATACTATTGTGGCGTTTGGCCAGAGTTGCCATTGTTGCCTCTCAGTATCATATATTCATCTACATTTTCTAGGCCTGATCCTTCAAGTAAGAAAACAGACCAAAAGATGGGTCCATCTGAGATGTACCGATCCTATACCAATGAAGGAGGGTCTCCATCATCTCCTTCACACTGTCCAAGGTAAGCTTGATAGGGTCTGTTGAGTCCACATGCCCTCCTCCTGCCGTTATGAGATCTAAGGAGAACAAAGTACTATCCTCAGTGTTTTGGTGAGAAGTGTTAAGGTTCTCAGTAAATTCTTGGTCACTAGTTTCCATATCATTTTTGCTATATGTTCTACCAGCTTCTGTCGGGTATTTGGATGGATTTTATATTAAAAGTGTAATGTAATATTTAGGGAGCACCACTTGTAAATTTTTTATAATTAACTCACTTATTAAATTTTTTTCTGCTTTAATAATCAGGAAGAGTTTTGGCTGATATATCCTCAACTATGCTATGTGCGTTACAGTATTTCCTAACCGTTCTGAAGCTCACAAAGCTAAACAACAGTACTTGACTTTTCTGATCTCTTCTATTTTTACCCTCACTAATTGTAAACTCTTCAGACTCAGGTAATAGTGACAAGCTACCCAGAACGCTTGTCTACACTTCTACAATAAAGACCATATCAATATAAGACAATGTAAGACGGAAATATGATTATATGGCAAGATGATGATTTTATTTTAGGGCTAGGCGCCAGAATTTTATACCTTTAGTGCATCTCCTAGCCATACTCAACTATTAGATGAGTTCATTAAAGCCATGCCAATCCTCTATAGATTATGGCAGTGGTTTATTAAAAAATCCCTCAAGTTAATTTGGCCCTTAAATTAGCTTAATTATAATTAAACCAGACCAATTGGAGGCACTACTACTTTTTTAATTGGGAAGGTTTTTAGGCTTGATATTAGCAGCTCAGCGGTGTATTTTCGCCTTTCAACCAGCCCAATTACGTTTTGTCATACAGCTGACGAATTACATTAATGGTGGAAAATAATATACGGAATTTGAATAATGATGCACCCCTACTTGGGATGCAGCAGGCCTCTCAATAGTACTAGGTACTCTCTAATTTGAGCCATCCATGTGCAAGTACTATTGTGTTAATTACAATGATTGACATACAAAAAAATAATTATCATTAATCATATTTTTCATAGAATTCGAGAGTACAATCTATTTTGTGACATAAACCCATTTGACTCACTCAAGTGGGTCTCATAATTGGCTATAATGAAGTTATACCATAGCTTCTATTGGATATGATAAATTGGGTTGTTTAGAAGCAAACAAGCTGGTTTTTGAGGTGAATCTGATTTCTCAGATTATAAAGATACATTGGGAAGCATCAAAGAATCTTTCAATGAGAGTATTTATTAGCATAGATGGTTTTTCTCAAAGGGTTTATTTTTGAGTCAACCATCAAAATCTAACAGAGATCATGACTCCTGACCTCAGTCATAAATGGCTCAAGGCTGGGATTTAGATTGACACCATCTGAGACTGGAAGCAGGCTTTCCCAGATCCATCAGTAGCCACCCATACAACATCGATGAATCCCCCCCTTGGGTTGGGACCATCTAGTACTAAAAAAAGTAGCCACCCATACACCACCAAAGGATTCACCTCAGAGGCATTTCAATGGAGCAAAGGTGTACCAGTAGCCATGGCACAAATTTTTAAAGATGGAGGTTAGAACATCATAACATAAGGGACTGGTGTCAACGAAGTTTGATCACGCTGGAAGCTCTCCAGAAGTACCTATACCTGATGTGCGGACCCAAAGCCGCCCTCCTCTGGTATTGACTGGATTTTTCGCTGACTCTCTTGAATGGCAGATTTAATAATTGTAGTCCAAATGGCCAAAATGAAAATCATTGAGGTATCAACATATGCGAGGTGGATGCGTTCCTAAACCAGGATTTCAGCCTCAATGAATTTCTCAGTTAGATCCTGAGAGGGAAGAGCCCTTCTGATGTGCTGAGACCCAGTCAAAAGTCCAAACCATATTGCACGGCGGCAGCCCAAGCTGGCGAAAATATGTGGAACAGAGTAGGCAGCCACATTGTTTATATTTGACAACTTATCAGCGGAGGCTTCATGGACTGCCAGACACTAAAGTCATAATTGAAGGATGCCATCTGAATCCATTTGCAGCTGGTGAAGGAGAAAGAGTGGTCTGACTTGATCATGTTAATTTACCACAAGCTTGAAGAGGTGTTAACAAAGGGAATTTGACCACCACTGGGTACCCAAATGTGGGTAGATTGACATCACTATCCTCATGTGAATCTGATCAGAAAAATCTCCTCAAAAAAGGGATCAAGTACAAAGGAGCTTACCAGAGAATGGAACCAACCTGTTATGAGAATCAGACTACCTGATGGTTTACATTCCATATTTTTTGACAGAATTAGAGAGGGAACGGTTACTTAAGGTGATCTGAACTGAACTCTTATACTAAAGAAGCACAGAAATTTTATCAAGTTAGTGGTGACTTTATTGCAGAATACTTTCGCCCTTAAACCATTTAGCACTCTATGAACTTGCTCTATGGATAAAAATAAAACAAAATCACCCTACCCACTTCATTCACTTCCCAGTCTGAGCTGAGTTGTCTATTTGAGCAGAAGGACACAAATCAGGCGTACCAGTTCTGCTGCCAGACTGGCCATGCGATGGCCCAGTGTCTCCACAAAAAAAAGGTGAAACCCCCACAAGTATGACTACAACCCTGTTGGCTAATTCACCAAAGGTAGGACGAAAATCTTCCTCTGCCCAAGGCCAAGGAGTGGTACTGCACAATATAATAGAGGTCGCAGATATGATGCGCCAACAAGAGTTGGACATCGCTTATAGGGAGGCTTTGGAGCGAGAAACTGCCAAGCATTCTGAAGAAGATGAAGAGCCATTCATAAATCCTAATCCTGAGGCCTATACATGTACTAGGAATGGGTCCTTACCTGTCACGCCCCGCCTGTCCCAAGTGGGTTGAACAATTAAAAAGGAGGAACAATGACAGAAAGCGGGCCCCAAAAGATTTCAACAAAGGGACACCCAGCACCAGAATTGAGTAATTTGACCTTAAAGCATGGCAAATGGAAAACGGGTAAATGATATCTCAAAAATTGTCAGCAAATAAACCAGATTTGAAACCCAACCATCCCCTGAATCTAAAAATCTGGAAAAGCCAACTAACCAAATTTCAATGAAAAAAGACACGTTATACTGACAAATCCAAAGACAGGTTAGAAAACCAATTTGCAAATGATGCAGCCACCTCTGGTTTGCTGGGATGTGCAAATGCTACTCCAGAGTTGGTGCTAAAACCTTCCTCATTGTCAACTAATAAGTATTTGGTGATGTAAATGGAATTTTTGGCACACAGGACACCCAACACAAAGTACCCATGCAAACTAACTTACCTTGCAAGATGCCAACTACCCCACAACCTTCTTGGTGATGTCAGTCGCCAATAACCTCATATTTGTTTGCAACTCTATCCACAACCCAAACAACTTAACTAAGCCTCATACCCATGGGTCAGGCAGCTGGAAATGAGGATACCAATAACAAATGCTTGATGGGTGGTGAGAATGCAAACAAAATCTATTTGAGGTACACTGACCGTGGATGGACAATAACAAAACAGAAATTCCAACAAAATCAAACCAAAAATATGAATCAACTGCCTGAAACAAGCAGCGAGACACCCAAAAAGACGAAAAAATAACCTACCAGGTGGCACAGCGGCGAGCCACTTATCCCACCATGGTGGAGGAGGAGGGGGATCAGGCGGATTATCACAATAAGCTATGATTTCAGCTTCAGCATTGAAGAGGCGGGTCAATACTGAGAGCAAGGGGGTTGGGGCATCTGCGGGATGAGGGTTGAGGTGAAATATATAAGTATTTAGGTCAGCATTGACAATTTGGGCCTGGAGTATAGCCTCTATGAATTCAGCAAACTGGTGTTCCACTTGGATGCGGGCGTCAGGAATCTGGGAAAATTTTGCAATGTTGACTCTTGTGATGCTTGTGGATGGGGAAAATCTTCCAGTTCAGTGAAATGCTTGACAGCGGTGATGGAAGCTTCTCTGAGGCAGTTGATTTCTTCTTCTGCAACAGCAGGGAAAGTGGGAGGGAATATGGGGATATGCAGCCCTTCTTTAAATTCAGTGACAGAGGCTGCCACGGCTTCATGAAGATGGTGACTTTTGGGTGTAGCCACCACAGCCTTGGCTAGCTGATTGTCGCTCAGGAAGGGGGTAGAGGTAGGTTTGGGGCCAAATTGTTTGGGCGGGAGTGGGACATCAAAGTCTGAATTCAGATAAGGTTCTACATTATTTGAAAAATCCGGTGGTGGGACAATTTTACCTGATTTGTTCACTTCATCCAATAAGTCTAAGGGATTTTGGTTGAGTAGGATTGATTCAGTGATAAATGGCTTGTGTTGAGTAAGTTTTTGGGCGGGAAATTGTTTGGATTGAATTTGGGTCCAAATCTGCGCACGATTGGTTTGCATGGGTTTAAATTGGCTGGCTTGGGCTTGGTTGGTAGTTTATGCATCTGATTCAATGAGCGCACAGCCTGTGGGGGTGGGGCAGCCTAAAACCCCACTAAACCCTGTTGGTGTGGCCCCATGGGCGGAGTTGACAGTGTTCAGATGTTTTGAATTGTAACGACATACTTTCTTTGTATGATCCAACTCATGGCATAAGGGGCAAATTGTGCAGTAATTGATAGTGCAAGCCCAAAAGAAATGGTCAGGTGCGGATGGGATATAGGCATGCAGTGGGATGTGCTGGGCAATGTTTAGCTTGTGGGGGGTGATGGTGGTCATTGGCTGAGGTGCTGCTAGGCGCTCAGCACCACTTGAGACAAGGAATTGGAATATGGGGCTTGTGCTATAAGTGGACAGCCCTGACATCAACTCCACATACAGTGTTTGAGGGGGAAGGTATGAGAGAAGGTTTGTAAAGGTCACCACGAGTGTGGTATCATTAGGGAGGCGTATTCAGGTGGTGGTAATAGGTGTGTTTTTGTATATTAAGTGCGTTGCTGATGCATCGGCCACGTCCTCTTCATTACTGAAGCTAATATCAAAATAGCCCTTATAATGGCGGAAGTCAAAAAACTGCTGGTGCAAAGGTGGCCATTGCTAGCTCAATTATTGCTTTGTCAGCATAAGGGAAAAGACATCCATATTTGACGCGGAGGCAAAAGCGGATAATGGGTTGAGGTAGGGCTATGGGTGGAGGCAGGTTGGGTGTTGTCATAATACTTAGGGCTTCACTGTCTGATAGTTCCCAGGATTTTAACTGCACAGGTTCAGTGGTGTGCAGCCCTTCGTGTTGTCTGAAAATATACATTAATTGATAATAATATGAAGACTAATATCTGTAGTTGAATAGATCACTAGTGTTGGGTCCACCGCTTGAACAACATTCCTCCTCGAAATATTTAAAATGTCCTCAATAGGGATTCGTTCCCTTATCCGCCTAACTTAATCCACTCTCAGATCCTCGTTTATGGCCTATACTCTGGTGACACACAGTCAGCAGCAAGTCCCATCTCAGCTCAGCTTCTCTTCTCTGGATCTTTGATCCTTACTCTCTATCCTAAAGAGTCTCCTTTTTAAGCACAAGGAAATAATTTCCATGAGGATGGATAGAACTAATGAACTCTTCTAAAGTTTATTATACTAATTCCTGTTTTCTTTATATCTTTATTAAGTGAATTCTTAAGGGGATTATAGTTTTAATTTAGCACTCAACCCTCAGTTGGCACATCAACAATGTAATGGCAGCTGTTGCCATTAAATTACACTTCATAATCTCATAGCGATGGTCTTCCACATAATGGCTAGTATTCCATCATCAGACATCCTTGAGACAAAATATGGAAAGAGTTGTAAAACGTGTCCCTAACGTTTTCCTCTCAATCCAAGCGAACCAAACATGTTTGGAGAGCGACCTGCTTAAGTAATGAACCTTGTTGCCCATTAAGGAAGGTCGCGAACCAAATGATTGATTTGCTAGTTGCAGGCAGCATCACTCGCCTCACAACTTGATCCTTAAATTTTCAGTTTGTCATGATGAAACACAACTTATACCAATTGTTACACCTGATAGTTTATAGTTAATCAACTAGTAGATGCCCACATCTCATTGGCAACTCTGCCAGATGAGATATTAAGCATTCACCCAGTTTGATCCCCATTGGATCTGAACCAGGCGAATTCCATAAAATCCCAAACATTGCTAACCCATTTTCAGGGTCAACTGATATGCAATTCAGTTCACTATAGGGTATTATCCCCTAGAGACCTTGGTAATCTAGTTGGCTGGGAATGTGGGCAAAAATCCCAACAAATCTCCCTCTTGCCTAGATTTCCAGCGAGAAAAGGATCAGGTCTGGAGAATACTACTTTAGATACTCAGTAAAATATTTCTTTGGTTCAAGTGTAGTATGGTCAATTAGTACTCAACTCTGCTTGGAACAACCTTCAGCACACGGCTCTCTTCCTCTTCCTCCTAGCTACTGCCTACTCAGAGTGCAGTTTCCACGACCTTATGTCATGCCTAGCTAGTTAGTTTACTCATCATGATATTAATCCCAGGATCCAGTTTTCCCCCATCAGGGCATATAACCCGTTGTCATATTCAGGATTCTTGGTCCAGCGTCTTCAATTCCCTGATTTTTCTACTTGTCCTTGACAGGAGATTCTTACGTTGATGTTTGTTTTGCAGTGCAATTAAGAATGCGCATTTATATTCGCCCTTGTTATTTTCTCATAATAACCTCTTAGCTCATAGCATTCTTGATTCTTCTCTGGAGAGCTTATCCCATTAATTTTGAATAATTTCTCCAAAATTAGAGCTTAATCGATTTCAGAGTGCATAATGTCAACTATCATAAAAGTCTGAAATTCCCCCTCTCATCCAGCTCATATGTCAAATTTGGAATCTTAGTACCAACAACTGCTTGATAGCTTGGCTGATAAAGACCTTTGGCTCTTCCAAATGATGAGTTAATCTGCACGTTGAAACCTCTTCTATGATCCTCCCAGAACTCATACTTCCAGTCAAGTACCTGTGGCCAGTCCTTCCATGGAATTACCACAAATGGTATCCAACCATGATGAAACCAGTTTAGCGGTTGTTACAAATGACTTGCAATCAATCATTCCTCTTTTGTTGATTCCCAAGTTTAATTTTAAACTCTCCTGATTTCGGCTCCATTTGCAGATTCTTCTACCATCATTGTCAAACCTCCTGAAGCAATGCCCTACACTCTCAATTGATCTTTTTTCCATATTGGACTTGATTCTGGAGTTTTTTTTCAACTCAGCCAGTAATAAAAGCCAGCTATTTTGTCAACCAAACTAGCCATTGGAAACAATGAACATTTTAAACTCCCTTATGCAGAACTTAGGACCTGAGTAACTGAGTCTCTATCCATAGCTCTGAACCCTTCCAATATTGAAAACAGTCTAGATCAAGACGTTGTAGCCTATGCTCTTTGCTTTGCCAGACAAACTCTTCAAAGCTGGACCATGAAGCTTCCAGCCTTTCCTGACTTTCATCTCTCATTCTGCTTTCACTTCCAAGAAGCTCATAGTCATTGTCTGCAGGATGCATTTTGCTCCCTGCATGACTATCTCATTTCTGGTGCATCCCATTGATATATTTTAATGATGTCTTTAATATGGGGCATGATTCAGCAACCCCCATCTAGTATCCCTTGTTCAATGCCGGCACATATGTTCAATGTTTGTGACAACGCCCATCAGCAAGTGCTAAAACTCAATTTCCAGCCCTGGTGCCATATCATGATTACTCAGGGTTATTCGCTAACTGCCTCTTCTTATTCTATTGCTTCCCTCACCAATTTAGGGTATCACGTTTGGCATGTTCTGACATTTCCATCTCTCTTCCCCTAGTCGCTTTCTCACAGGGTTCAGCCTCCGCTCAACAAACTTGGTTTTGAGTAGGTCTAACCCTTTCTAGCATCCAATCTCACATAGATTTTGATGGGTTGTTTACTCCTACTGCGATCCATCCTCTCTCACGCAAAAGGTAACATGGTAGAATCATCCCCAAGTTGAGAATAACCAATAAAAAATAGAACTTATAAAAATTTATCTTTTTTCTATGCGTTTTTTAATATTTTTTCCATTATATCTTATCAATATTTTATTTTTTTTATTTTTTCTATGGGGCATGACCTTTTCTTGGTTCAATGGTCCATCTTTTATATATATATATTTCCCCCAAACTGGGTCCTAGGTATACTTAAACCTACCAGTTTTCTATGGTTCAAAGGTCTTATTTTTTAAGACTAACCATCTAGTTTGGTTCAGCGGTCCTTTTTTAGACTTGACCAAATCATCAGGACATAACAAACAAAATGGTTCAGCGGTCCTTTGGGAACTCTTTTTTATTTATTATATTTTTCATCAATCCACTTTTTAAATACTAAGCATGGACTCAATTTACTTACCTTCCATCCAAGAGGTTCTTGATGGAATAGGTGTCCATCACCGTCTTGGCAATAATTTTAAATGGACCTTAAAAAATGCATCCAGCTTGTTTCTTCTCCAAAAACCATTCATATGCAATAGTTAACGCTTTCGCCTATTTGGTATTCTGATAAGGCAAGTCAGTTCTTATCATCTGAAGTTTTCGCTCAAATCCTTTTCTTTAAAGTTGTATCAAATGCTTGCAATTGCATATTGATCAGATATTCAACAATTGGCTCATGTACTGGTTGGCACTCATCCCCAATGTTGTTTCCACCACCAAAAAATTGGCGGCAATGCGGCCTTCTTTCCAAATAGCAATATAAAAGGCATTTTCCCATCGCTGTATCATGACTTATGTTGTAGGCAAATGTCACCAAACTAAGATACGTTTCCCACGCGAAAGTTCACCCTGTGACCAGCTTCCTCAGCGTTACAGCCATCATCCCATTGACCCGTTCTAACAGTCCGTTCATCTCTGGCTGGGATGTTACAGACTAACTCCTCAGATCCCCACTATTTCATTTAATTGTAGGATCACATGAGACCTGAAATTTGTTCTATCATTGCTCAGAAAGACCTGTGGGCATCCATGTCATTATACAACTTGATCTAGGATAAACTTTGCAGTGCTAGTAGCATCTACTTTTTCCAGGGATTTGTCTTGACCCATCTCATCAGATGGTCAATTGTAACTATAATGCATTTGATTCCCCCAGTACTCATGGTTAGTGGTCCCATCACGTCAATTGACACCATATGTCAAGCGAATCCAGGGAGGACCAGTCAGTAATCAGTAATTTTTTGTTTAGCTTGTGCAACTGGCACTCCACACAAAAGGCCAGATAGTCCGCTACATTATAGTTGATGGACTCCTAGTAGTAATACTGGCGAATATTATTGGTCATCTTTATCAGACCACCATGCGCAACAACCCTATGAGCGTCTTGAACAATAGCCACTCGTTCTGACAGCTTTGGGAATAGTAATTGCTTCCCATCAAAAATCTTTAAAACTTGTCCATCATATTCTAAGTGTTTTCTATTGATTTTTCGATTTGCACCTTGGATTTCTGGGGCTCATTCCCAATTTCTCCTTTGGCCATTCTCTGGAATAGCTCATCCATCTGCTGGTATACCACATGGACCATTGGTAACCACAATAAGCCATTTGCATATTGATGAATAGCTCCAGCTCGGTGACCTATATCATAATTGTAAGTCTGTAGCTTTAGTGCTATTGGGCCATTTGTCCTTCTGGTTCTCTATAATTGTGTATCCAACGCAATGAGTAGTGGTCCATCACCACGTTGAAGTGCATTCCATGAATATACTCCCAAAACTGTTTACAGACGTAATTGACTGTAAGGAATTCACGCTCAGTCATGGTGTATTTCCCTTCAACAGCTGAGAGTGTCCAGCTCACATATGCCACCGGATGTTTGTCCCCAAGTTCATCTACTTGGCTCAATATGGCACTGATTGCCGTTAATAAAGCATCAGATTGTATTATATATTATAGATTGACTTTCAGATATTTCAAAATCTGAAAATTTATTAAGTGACATAATTCATCAAAGGTACTCTGAGCCTCTTCATCCAAATAATCTTTTTTTGGATCCTTCAGTAAATGGAAGAGGGGCTCGGTGATTCTTGCAGAATCCTGAATGAATCTTCTATAGTATCCAACCATTCCAATGAACACTTAGATATCTCTTACACTCTTTGTTGCAGCCATTCACTCTATGGCTTTGATTTTCTGGTCTTGCAACTGCAGTCCACTAGGGTTGATTACAAATTCCCAGATATCCTAATTCTTTCTTGAAGAAGTGATACTTCCTCAGCTTGATCTTCAAGTTTACCATGGATAGTCGATTAAAAACTTCATCCAAGTGGTGCAAATGGTCAGCAAATGTCCTACTAACACATTTATATTATCCAATTACACCAGGACGCATGACAACTTGAGGTCATTTAGTAGGCGTCCATGGCCCTTGGAACGTTGCAGGCGCATTGCATAGACCCTGGGGCATCATCTTCTGTTGAAAAGCCCCAGCGCGGTAATAAACACACATTTTTCCTGGTCTTCTTTTAGAAAATCGATTTGCAATATCCCAATATTAGATTCAATGTGGAGAGGGACTTTGCTTCTCCCAATCAATCTAGCACATCATCAATTCGTGGTAGTGGATATGAATCCTTCTTTGTAATTTTTTTCAGCTTCCAATAATTGATCACCACCAGATTAGAGCTGTCCCTCTTCACTACAACAAGGATTGGGCTCGCCCAGGAACTTGATGATGGAACTAGAAGCACATGCTTCACTTTTTTGCTGATTCTTCCTATACTACCACTTTGGCCGCCTTTGACCATCGAATCAATCTCATCATTATTGGCAAATTTTCCCAGTGTCAACTTTGTGGATTACATCTCTTACACATCCCAAATCATGGTCACCTTGGTCAAATACTTCTTGATACTTGTTTAATAGATCAAGCACCTCCTCCTGCTGTTTTTCTATCAGACCAGCGAGTTGCTCCTGATTGACCAAAAGATTGGTACTCTCAGCAACCCATGCCGGCAATCTCATCTCATTGTAGGTCCAAAAATCATAGACCAATAAATTAGATTTTTAATTTTATATCTTTTTTTGTTTTTTATTTTGCAATGAGACTTTTAACATACAACTGGGTTCAGAGGTCCTTTTTCCCCTTCATCCAAACTGGCTCCTAGGTATATTCTGACCTACCAGTTTTCATGGTTTGGAATCTTATTCTCTTAATATTTAACCATCTAATTCAGTTCAGTGGTCCTCTTTTAGGACTTAACCAAAATCTTAGGACATGACCATTTTATGGTTCAGTGATCCTCTGGGAAACATTGCAATTATTTTCTTTTAGATCCAATTATTTTTGGTTTTTTAGTAATTATCTTCTTCACTATACAATCATCAGTGCTGTTTCTTCAAATATGGACTACACTTGCTGACTTTGGCAATAATTATAAATGTTTTCATTTATTAGGCCTTCAATCCCTACTTGTCATTCATAAAACAGGTCCTAATTTTATTTCGTATTTCAGCAATTGATACTTAAGAATTTGTTTCACTCACAATTTCGAGTTCCTCATTAATTGGCAGTTCCATTCAATTTCTCTTATTATTTTTAAAAACGATTTTTGGCATTTGTTGCAATCCTAAACATCTGAAATAAATCCACTGATGGTTCTAGAAATGATCCCTTAATCATGTGGATTAATTTAGTAACGTTAACTTCCTCCAATTTTGTCTCAAAGTGATGATCTTTGAGTTTTTGTGTGTCCATTAGGGCACCCAGTGCAGGCAACATTGCGGGATAAAACCTGGGATACTTCCCCGCCGCACTGGGGCTGCGCAAATCTAAGCACCACATATGTGGGCCCAACCATGGGTGGGGTGGCTCACACCACCCCAAAAGTGACATATTCCTCGCTGTTTGGTATACAAGGCAGCAAAGGCTACCCAGCCAGTTCAGAGATATGCTAATATTTCTTACCGCAAGGAATGAGACCAGAATGGCCTCAAGTTGGACTTACTTGAGGAAAGAGGATTTTCATAGCTTTCTAAAGCTATTTCTAGCCGTCACTTAACTATGGCCAGGGAGCTTGTTGCCTGGATTCCTTCTTAAGGGAAGCAACGCTGGTTTCTGGCAAGATATAGACATAAATCACCTCCCCCTATATCTTGCACCAGACCCTGAACACCTCCTTGTCTGAAAGCAGACTTGGGGCATACGCAGTCAGGATCTCTGGTCATTTGAGATGACCAGAGGATAACTTACACCCTGGTTGATAAGCTCCATACAATAGGAGACTAACTACTCCATACAACATCCGCTGCCAGACATTCTGCGAAAATGTGCTTCTTTTCTCCTCCCCTCCACACACCTTGAAGCTTACAGAAGGTCGCCCTCCTTATGTTTACTCCACTTATTCAGAGTCTTCCCAGTGACCAAGATGTTGCTGCGGAGTTTAAAGAGAAAGTTCTGAACTGCTATATACCATCATCCCTTAATCCTCCTCCCCCTCAGGTTTATCAGGCCAGGTTACTGTCATGGAAACGGCAGAAGAAGTATAGACCAGCCTGCCAGTTGGGATGTGAGAGCACCCAAAAAGCAAGCCAGAATGCCAGAGGCATTAATGACCAAATGACGTTGTATGGAGTCGGGCATTGGGAAATGACAAATTGTTGGTGTAAGATAATAGTGAATATAATCCTGAGAACAAACCAAATCAAGCCCGCCCCAGACCCTGGAGGTCTTACTTCAGGGGGTGGAGCCACAGAAATAGTTTCAATAAGTTCACCAGTATACAAGGCTGATCCAACTGAAGAGACAAGGATGCGGATCCTTGCTTGAAGATAGTAGACATAAGGCCACAAGATCCCAGTATATTGTTGATGAAAGTTCATAATGACAGGGTTAAATTATCAGAAGTATCTAGCTCGCTGAATCCAATCTATGATGGTGGGGGGCCATATTGACCATGAGTACTGGTAGAGCCCATCCAGTGTACGAACTGACAGGCCACCAGGGGAAAGCCATCAGGAATGCGGCCAGAAGGAAATCAAATAAATTAAATTTGATTGGTTTTTGAGGCAAAATTTTATTGCAAAGGAAAAGGAAGAAAATTGACCAAAACTTTTCTCAGTGCAATGCAACTGATTAAAAGTGGTTGATTGATGTGGGGACAATCCGGGATCAGGACCCTCAATTTTGACCTAACTGGCGAATTATTTGGGAATGGGGTGGATATGTTCACTGGGAACTGACATCAAAGAATTTTGCAGCAGGCTGAGTTGCTGTCAGTTTGACCTCAAACGTCTGAAATGAGGCTCAGCTATGTTTCTGATGGTTGGCATGATGGCATTTGGCCCAACGAGCAGCAGGAATCCCCCAAGGCCACCCCACATAGGGGCGGTCCCATTTGGTTTGGAACAGGTTGGGACGCCCAACCTGCCCATGCCCGGTTGCTGGGCCATTTGTTTGGTCAAAAGCTTTGCATCAGCCACAACACCCAATTTTCTAGAAGTGAACTTCAAACCCTTGTCGATGGTGCCCAATGCTGTTACCTGCCCATTGGGGATGATCCCCAATGATTTTGGGAGGGGGTGATTTTTTCAATTGTAGTGTTAACTGAATTGAAACTGTCAGCGATTCTGGCTGATAGATCAGTCCTCATCCCTTTTCAACTATTTGGAATCCAAACATTGGGCTGAATACCACTTGATTTTGTACCGATCAATTTCATTTTGGCAATCTCAGTGAAGATTTCACTAGTTCCCCGTAACAGTTCTGCCAAGGTGAGTGTGGGTACCAGGGGAGGGATCTGAAGTGGAGGAGCTGTTACTCAGCACTCGTCTATCATGTCAGCAAGATTGCCCTGATTAACGAGGGGTACAGCCATCCTCTTTGGTACCTTCTTACTCAGGAATGAGAAATGGCCCAATCAACGCCCAGGGGATGTTCCCCCGGACTTACAGTCACATTTTGAAAGTGACCCAGGACAGATACATTGAGCAAAGCCCTCTGTCTTGTAACTTCTGGAACCTGGCAGTTGTATAATATGAGAGGCAGACACCACTATCACATCCCACCTTGAGCCAGTCCCAAAGGACAAAGAGGCTTTCCCATCTGGGGTATCTCCAGACTTCCCTTCTTCTTGAGATCACCTGCTGATCCTGCACTCCACAACATTCTGAACAGGATTCACCAGCCTCTAATGCAGCCAGAGAAGGAATTGCTTCCCTCCAACAAGACGGCAGATTAGTTGCTTCCACAACATCCCATGCCTTCCTTACCAGCACCTTGGAGGCACTGGCAACATTATTAGCTGCTTCCACTCTAAGCACTCTTTTGGTCATCTCCACCAAGGAGGTCCCCCTGGTGAACTGCCCCAATAAGATTCTTAACGCCTTATGCAGACGAGATTCCATCTCCAGTTCCCAATCTCCTCCCCAAAGGGGAATTGACCAGATCCTTTTGATGGACCACTCTCCACCCTCCAAACTACCCTTGTTGCCTGACCAAGCTCTAAAGTAATCCTTCCAGTAGCCTGGTAGGTTCCCGCGCTTGGAATGGCCCCTTTACTGATGCCCCAGCTAACACCAAGATCCTTGTTTGAACTGTCCCTGCAAGCCTTAGAGAGGTAGTCCTAAAATATTGGAGCCCAAAAAATGGATTTTCCTTACAAATGACCCATGTGATCCAATTAAGTTAAAGTGCTTTGATCATACTCTCAAAGTTAATCATACCTACGCCCCCCTTCTTCAACTCCTGACACAAGTTAGAGAAACCGGTTTTTGGTTCCCGCCCTCTCTAAATGAACTGGATGATCGAATTCTGTATACTTTTGATGGAAGATACCAGTGGTGGAATAAATCCAGCAATATACCATAGTCTGAAAAGAATAAAAGTGTTCATGACAATGACCCTGCCCCAATAAGATAATTTGAGCCATTGCCACTTCCAAGCCGCTTTTTTAGGTCTGCTTCAAGTTTGAGCCAAATTTTGTGCAGCGACGCCCACCTAGGGCTGGGACACCTGAGATACAGAAACTCCTCCCCTGTTGCCATCCAGGGGATCGAGATCTTTAGTGCCACACCCAATGTTGCCATTCTGCCGATGGGTTAAGCTCTGGATTTTGACATATTGACCTTCACGTTTCTTGCATTCTGGTACATCTTTAGAATTTTCATCACCACCTTCTCCTTCTTTTACAACAAAAAATAAATCCACGTATCATCTGCAAACATTAAATGAGAGTATTACTCGCCGTTGATGGTAAGTTTTCTCCAGTCTGACTTTTTGAGAGCCACTGAAAGGTTCTCTATTGCAAGAACAAACAAACAGGGAGATAGAGGGTCTCCCTGACACACGCCCTTACACACCTTAAAAGAGTGTGAGAGGACCCCATTGGTATTGACAACCAATGAGGCTTTCCCAGAAAATCGCTTTAAGCAGTCTCAACAAGTGCCCCTTTATTCAGCCCTACTTAACACTTACTGAAGAAACTCATGACTCACCTGATCATTCGCCTTTTCTTGATCAAGAAAAAGTAGCCACCCCCTCTGGTCATACTGTTTACTTGCCCACTCTTCTATCAGGTGAAGCAACGTCAAATTGTCAGTAATTGAGCATCCTGCGATAAACCCCATTCTGTTCTTTCCCAACAACGTCCGCCACAACCCCCCTTAGTCGATGGGGTTAAAATTTTATTTAAGATCTTATATTCAACGTTAAGAAGAGTCAAAGGCTAAAGTTCTCCATGAGGAAGGGATCGCCCTTCTTATACAACGCCACTACACGCCTTTTCAAAATGCCGGCTCAATTGTACCAGAGGCTAGAAGTTGATTGTAAAGCTCAGCAAGCATGCAGACATCGCTGCTTAAAACAACTTTTAGAGCTCCAAGATCAACCCATCCTCCCCATGAGCCTTGCCATTTTTGCCTTTGCGTATGGCATCTGACACCTCTGACTTGCAGATCCTGCTACATAGTTGCAGACGATTCTCCTTTGGAAGTACCCCCAGTCCGCTTGTGAGTACTTTAGGTGCCTCCAGGTCATTCTCAGAGGGGCCATAAAGGTCCTCATAGTAGGACTTGGCCACCTCAGCCATGTGAGCTGCATCCTTCACCTCAACTCCCTCATCACAAAGTTACAAGATCCTTGCCAAAGGTCTAAATGCCCCTACTGCCTTGCGGAGTAGAGCTACATTGCTGTTAGAATCCTCATCCCACTTAGACTTCCTTGGTTTGAGGCGATCCATCATGAAGGCTCCCATTGATTTTACATACAATTCAGCCTTGCCATGTAGGCAGATGCCCCATGACCGCAGCCTGCTTAAAGCTACTCTTGAAGCTCCTCTCTAAGGTTTTATATATCGAACGCATGACCCTTGCTGCCCCCAAAGATTTTAAAAGCCATCTTGAGATCAGCCTTTATCTGCAACCATTTTACTAGCGCATCTGGCTTCCCCACAATCTGAATTCTCCACCACCTCACCCTCTTCCTCATTATATCCTGAAGTGGACTCCACTTCAGGAGTTCAGGGTTCAGTCTCCAGATTCCATTCCCCACAGAAGCAACCTGAGGGTCACTGATCTTCAGTTCAAGAGGCCTGTGGTCCAAAGCACCTGGATCGTGATTTTGAATGATCAATTTAAAGTGACTCAGGAGAGGCTGAGGCACTGACACAAGGTTAATATGGGAAAAATGATCCCCCTGAACGTGAGTTAACTCAGTCTCCTCTTCCTCACCATGGCCCGCTCTCCAAACATCCAGTAGGCCAAGGTCTATCATTAAACTGACCAACTCGTGGGCTTCAGGGTCAGAACTCCAGTTGCCTGAAGCCCCAACCCTGGCATCCCTAAAGCAGGCATAGTTCATGTCTCCCCCCAGCACTAATGACCCCTCAATGCCTTCATCATGGATCCTCAGGCCAACCTTCTGGAAGAAGGTCTTCCTTTCAGACCCAGAATTGGGCGCGTAAAAGCCAATAAACCAAATTGATTCCTCTCCAAACAGTGACGTTACTGCATTGCTTTTCCAATAACCAATACCCTTTTATTCAACACCTTGACCTTGTCCCCCCACCAGACCAAAATACCCTCCATTGGTTTCTCCCCCTCTTTCCCTCTCCTAAGGGCGAGTCCAAGTTTGGTTGATCCACCAAGTAAGAGTAAAATTATTGCTTCAGAGGTAACTGGAAAGCTCAGTCCTCTTCCACCCCAGGTTTGGACTTAGTCTCAGTGAGGAAGCAATATCTATCTCGTGTGTTGTAATTGGAGTTTCACCCGCTGCCACTGCTTGAGTCCATTCAGATCCCGCGCATTAGCAAATTCACCCTGATTACCATAGGTTTAAAACAGAAGAGGCTTTGGTGTCAGGATCCAGGGGGTCCTCATTCTCTTCCACCTCAGCTGGTTTAGCAGAACCACGTTTCTTCCTCCCCTTTCCAGTACTAGACTGGGCAGGGGGTGGTGGCTGCTCAATCACAGCAGCTGTCTGGGCAAAGCCTAAAATTAAGGATATCCCTGATATATCAGTTTTTATTAATAAAATATATGATATATGTAATCAGCTTAAACGATCAATGATGTTTGCAAAATCACATAGCAAACAAATAACGAGCCAGATGAGTAAGACAAATCGAATCAAATCAAATCAAATTGAACATTGGAACACCTGGGGTCAGGTCTTAGTAGACCAAAATAGGCAGTTGACTATTAGTCAAAGCTTTGGTTATCTAAGACAGGAAGAGCCTAAAGAATCTAAAGCAAGATAAGAATTAAGTAAGCCCTAAAGCTAGTTTAATTAGTCTGAAAAGTGAATATAAGCTGAATATTTCTAAAATCATTCCTTGCAGTCAATAAAGTTAAAATGCTTCTAAATACTTATTTGATTTACATGCTTTTGATCCTTAGTAAAGTACAAGGATCTTTATCATCAAGCATATATCAATTAAATTACTCTGAAAATCCAAGTATCGCCTCTAACACCATTTCACAATTTCCCACTTTCACTGGTATCTTGGCCCTAACAGGGTATGGTCTAGCTGAGGCTCTACAACACATATTAGGGCCCAAAAAACCTATATACACCGCTTTAATATTTCTCTTCTGCATCCTTCCCTTGTTATACTGGACTCTTAGCTCAGGCATGGCAAGTTCACGAGTTGCTATGCCAGATTGGGTTACAGAGATTCCAGTCCCTGTCAAATTGACTGCCAACCAAACAAAATATTACCACCTTTCACTTATGCTACTAGGCGCAATAGCTGTATATATATTGATAAAGGCCTGCAGTAAAATTAAGGCGTGCTTAAATTTTTCTGAGTCTCAATCAGATGATCTAACAAGGAACTCAGAATACCCAGCCAAGTGCAGACTGTGACAGTAGCTAAGCATCCAATCACTATGCCTCTTCAGGTTTTAATTGAGACCACAACAAATCGGATGATTGAAGCACCTACTAATGCAAACAAAGATAAGGAAAAGAAACTCTTCAGAACTAACTATCAACAACGTTGGACCAAAGAGAAGCTATGTTATAATTTCCACAAG
Organism: Massospora cicadina; assembly: GCA_022478985.1. Lineage (NCBI taxonomy): Eukaryota > Fungi > Entomophthoromycota > Entomophthoromycetes > Entomophthorales > Entomophthoraceae > Massospora > Massospora cicadina. Next base: position 139,847 of record JAKSZP010002734.1, read on the forward strand.
CATGGTCATTATGCAAATAAATGCTCAGAGAAAACAGTTTCTGCTAAATCTTCATTAAAGAACAATGTCCAGCCTTATCCTAGTTTATATGTAGCTCTAAGCCATGATGGATATGAAGAATGTACAGAGGCTTTAATAGATACTGGGGCATCTAGGAATTTCATTTCTGAGATATTACTAAAAAGTTTAAAATGTACAATAGGAGTGGAATCGCTGGATGTAACTCTTGGGAATGGGAAGATTATCAGCACCTATCGTTCTGATCAACCCATTAGGCTTCATATTGGTTCCTATACCGCAGATGTTGAGTTCTGGGTGCTTAAGGAAACTCCTCAACCAGTAATCCTGGGTTATATCTGGACATTTCAGATGAAACTTCATTACCGTATGAGAATCATGCCGTTGGTGTTAGCTTTAATGGGAAAAAGGAAACTTGGCCTTTGATTGAAGCAAGAGGCTCCGGGCTGTTAACTGATGATACTCCAGCTGTAAAGTTGAAGGCCTGTAAAGCAACTATCCCTAAGAATGGAGGGCAATGGGCTTCAGTTTCCAGCGAAGAGAAAGCCGAGTAACTTTCTCACCTTTCTCTAGTAAAATGGGAGGACGATTTGATCAAAGCCCAGGGGAAAGACACTTTTTGCCGGAAAATCATATCTGATTTAAAGAATGATGACAAAAGCATTTGATACCAAAAGGGTTATTCACTTATAGGATATCTTCTTCTCTGGAAACAGAGTCTCTATGTACCTGAAGGTCCTCAACGGTTAGCTATACTACATGAATGCCATGATTCACACGTGGCAGGTCACCCTGGAAGGAATAAAATGCTTTCACTTATTCAGAGAACTTACCGTTGGCCTGGTTTGATAAAAGATGTGATCAAGTACATAGCTGGTTGTGAGACCCGTTATTGTACAGAGGCTAGAAGAGGACACCCACAGGGCTTACTGGAACCCCTAAGTATGGCAACAAAACCATGGTAATCAGTTTCCTTTATTTTATAGTTGAGTTACCAAATTCAAATGATTACAATGCGATTTTAGTAGTCGTTGATAGATTTACAAAGATGGCTCACTTTATACATACTAAAACATCGGTAACAGCTAAGGAAACAGCCCAACTATTTATAGAAAAAATCTTTCTTTTACATGGCATCCCAAAGAAGTGGTAACAGATTGTTGCTTAGTTTAAATCAAACTTTTGGAATCAAGTAATGAAGGACCTCGGTATTACCAGATGTCTATCCACTTCATATCATCCTCAAATTGATGGACAAACAGAACGCGTAAATCAAGTATTATAGCAGTATCTAGTATTTTATTTGAATTCCGAACAAAATAACTTGGAAGAGCTTCTAACAATGTCCCAGTTCTGCTATAATAACTTTGACCATGCTTCTATAGGTATGTCACCCTTTAAGGCAAATTATGGTTATGATGTGAATTGGGGACCCAACTTCACTGAGATCTCAGATAACCATCAGGTAGAGACTTCATTAGGGATATTCAACAAACTTATGCCGTATGCATTGCAAATCTAAAAAAAGCAATAAGGACATATAAGGATTTTGCTGATAAGAAAAGAGTACCGGGGAAGATCCTAAAAATTAAAGATGAAGTTTACCTAGATGTAATAAATGTACCTATAAGTGTTCTATCACGAAAATTAGCACACCAACGCATAGGAACTTTTAGGGTAGAGAGAGTTATAGGCAAGGTAACATATTAAATAGCATTACCCAAGGAATGGAAAATTCACAACGTATTTCACCAATCCCTTTTACATAAGAAAGATGGTATCTCTCTACCCCATCAACAGATCAGAACAGCTGCCCCACCATTGATTAAAGGAGAGACTCCAGAGTATGAAGTAGAAGCAATCCTTAAAAGTAGGAAGCACAATGGGAAGATTCAGTACCTGGTAAAATGGGTAGGGTACCCTGTTGAAGAAAGTACCTGGGAACCAGAGGAGAACCTTAAAAATGCAAAGAGCCTACTTCAAGGTTGGAAAAAAAGAAAATTGCATATGGCTTCAGCTTTGGTGGGGGATAATGTCAGGGCAAAGCCTGACATGAAGGATATCCCTGATATATCAGTTCTTATTAATAAAATATATGATATATGTAATCAGCTTAAACGATCAATGATGTTGGCAAAATCACATAGCAAACAAATAACGAGCCAGATGAGTCAGACAAATCGAATCAAATCAAATCAAATTGAACATCGGAACACCTGGGGCCAGGTCTTAGTAGACCAAAATAGGCAGTTGACTACTAGTCTAAGCTTTGGTTATCTAAGACAGGAAGAGCCTAAAGAATATAAAGCAAGATAAGAATTAAGTAAGCCCTAAAGCTAGTTTAATTAGTCTGAAAAGTTAATATAAGCTGAATATTTCTAAAATCATTCCTTGCAGTCAATAAAGTTAAAATACTTCTAAATACTTATTTGATTTACATGCTTTTGATCCTTAGTAAAGTACAAGGATCTTTATCATCAAGCATATATCAATTAAATCAATCTGAAAATCCAAGTATTACTCTAACACCATTTCACAATTTCCCATTATCACTGGTATCTTGGCCCTAACAAGGTATGGTCTAGCTGAGGCTCTACAACATATATTAGGGCCCAACAAACCTATATACACCGCCTTAATATTTCTCATCTGCATCCTTCCTTTGTAATACTGGACTCTTAGCTCTGGCATGGCAAGTTCACGAGTTGCTATGCTAGACTGGGTTACAGAAATTCCAGTCCCTGACAGCAGCCTCTGGAAGCTTGCCATTTCCAGGGTCCTCAATAGACCCCACTGCTTTGGCTGGAGTCATTGGGTTAGAAGCATTGTCCCACTATTGCTAGCAGGAAACACCTCCCTCACCTCCGCCCCTTCCCCTACGGGCCTTACGCACTCTGTTCCACCCATAACCCTGATGGTCACCCACCTCTTATGCAATCAAGTGATTGGGAGATCCCCGTTCATTTGGGAAGCAGCAGTTTTCAAAATGTCCTTTGCAGATTGGGCCAAAGCGCCACTTAACTTGATTTGGAGTCTATTGGTTTCCTACATCTTCTGGGTCCGCTTCAACTCTTTGTTGACCTTTCTGGAACCTTTCAGCACCTCGGCCACCACCTCCAAAGTGTTGCCAGCCGCTGCTTTCTCCCTTTTTGGGTGACAACTCAGTCAGCTTCTCTAACGCCTTCTGGAAATCCAACTTCTCTTTTTCTGATGGCGCCATTACTGGCACCCTCACACTAGGCCTAGTAGGTTTGGCCACTGCTGCAGGAGGTTGAACCTGAGGACATTTGACTCTGACGTGCTCCTTCACACCACACAAGAAGCACCTGTCCAGCGTACCACAGGGATTCTCTAGGTCCCCACAATGACTTAATGAGGCAACTCCCTGTATGATTTCAAAAAGCTTACCCTTTGAAACCCAGTCCTCAGATCCCATGGTGAACTTTTTCAAGCTACCATCCTTCCGCTTCAAGTTCCTTACCATCTTTTTCTCATTAAAGGAGATCACTCTGCCAAAGCCTTTCAACTGAGAAATCATGGCCCCTCTAGTGATCACAGGTGGTATGTCCCTCAAAATGAACCTTCTAATCTTGGTGCTGATGTCAAGACATATGGCCTCCTCCTTCTTTGTGCTCAAACCAGCAGCCAAAACCTGTTCTTTTTGAAGCTTAGACTGGAAGGTCATAAGTTTTAACCCATGACTCCAACTGTGATGTATATGGAGTGGGGCAAACCCACACACCTCAATCATATGACCCATGAGCATCTCCTTAGACCATCCAGTCTTCACTCCCACGGCATGAACCAGCTTGAGGCTCTTCACCATTATCACTATCAGATCTTTGGAAGGGCCAGATTTCCCCGCTTCAAAGATCTTAATTCCAACCCCAAATCCATTAGTAGCCACCGCTGCGAAGGAGACTGGGGCCTTCTGGCAACAGGGGCCACCCCCTCTGATGATTTGTTAATGGAGTTGGTCTATCCGGTTTGTTTTTTGTGACAAATTATGCTCTGGGCCCTTTTTTGGGAATCTTTGCAGCCCTTTCAAGTCGGTCCATCATTTGGTACTTGAGTGCTCTCACCTTTTGTTGCATCAGTGTAAGCCCACATAAGCTACTGGCTGCTATCCAGGTTTCAGGACAACCTAGAAAACCACGGTGATTATTGTAGAAAGGTGAGCCAAAGCCCAACCAATCATGATTGCCCCAACCTTATTGCTAAGACCTGCTTTTGCAGCGCCCCACCTCATAAGGAAGTAGTGTGACAGACGATACGCTTGACTCTTGCCTCCCCCTTCCTGCCCACATTCCCCAAGGAGAGTGGAAGCAACTGCAAGAACAGGTTGGTTTACAGCCATGAGCTTCCATCCCACACCTCATCCAGGCCACTACGGGACCCTTCTAAGGTGCCTCTCTGGGTTCTAGTGTTGGCTACTCACCCATGTTACCACGGGCTTTCCTCAGTCACGCCATGTGAAAGCCCCAGCTTACCTTATCTAGGTCCTTAATTGATGATCTTCATTTCTAGCATTTTTGCCTCACCAATTGAATAATTTTGGGTCAAACGATTCCCTCCAATATCTTGGATCAATTGCTTCCTTTTTGATCTCTTACTCTTCATTGATATTGTAATTCAAAACTCTTAATTGATTTCTTTTTTTATCAATTCCATCAAATGTCTCATCTAGTGTCTAATCTAACACCTCACTCCTCAGGACAATTTCAAGTGGACCCAATTTAAACCCAAGTTGGCCCTGCTGTCAATCATCTTAAGTCGATATCTGGTGGAACAGGTTTTCTTTCAGCACTAGACAGTTCCATATCTAAGCTAAAAGTCCTTTTACCAAATTTTGAGTATCTTCTTCAGCATCATTTTCCGTATAGGAATCAGATTCATATTTCTAATTCTTCAGTTCTTTGATTGGCTTCACTAGTCACTCTACATCTGAGCTGAGTGAACGCACTCAAATGTGATCCATTACATATTCCATCTTCAAGAATTAAACTTCTTGGACTAATTTTCTGTTTTTCTTCTCCAATGACATTACTTTCCCTAGTAACTCATTGCTAAAATTAAATATCTTCTACTCCTTCCTTATATAAAATCTTGACCTTTTATCCTACTCAACTACAACCCCTGTAGTAAGCACCAATTGTTAGAATCCTAGGTTCTTCCTTGATTGATAGTTTCCAGGATTGTTAACTGCACAGGTTTGATGTTGTTTAATCCTTCATGTTGTCTGACAATATATATTCAATTGATAATAGTATGAAGACTATTATCCATAGTTGGATAGATCACTAGTGTTGGGTCCAACGCTTGACCAGTATTCCTCCTCAAAATACTTATGATGTCCTCAATAGGGATTTGTTTCCTTATCTGCTTAACTTGATCCACGCTCAGCTCCTCATTTACGACATATACTCTGGTGACATATAGTCAGCAGCAATTCCCATCTCAGCTTCTCTTCTCTGGATCCTTGATCCTTACTCTTTATCCTAAAGAGTCTCCAATTAAAGCACACAAAAATAATTTCCTTAAAGATAAATAGAACTAATGAATTCTGCTAAAGTATATTATACTAATTACTGATTTCTGTGTAACTTTATTAAGTGAATTCTTAAGGGGATTATAGTTTTAATTCAGCACTCAACCCTCAGTTGGCACATCAACAATGAAACGGCAGTTGTTGCCATTGAATTATGCTTCATCATCTCATCAGCGATGGTCTTCCACACAATGGCTAGTATTTCATCATCAGACATCCTTGAGACAAAATATGGAAAGAGTTGTAAAACGTGTCCCTAACGTTTTCCTCTCAATCCAAGCGAACCAAACATGTTTGGAGAGCGACCTGCTTAAGTAATGAACCTTGTTGCCCATTAAGGAAGGTCGCGAACCAAATGATTGATTTGCTAGTTGCAGGCAGCATCACTCGCCTCACAACTTGATCCTTAAATTTTCAGTTTGTCATGATGAAACACAACTTATCCCAATTGGTACACCTGATAGTTAATAATCAATCAACTATCAGATGCCCACATCTCATTGGCAACTCTTTCTGATGAGATCTTAAGCATTCACCCGGATTAATACCCATTAGATCTGAATCTGGAAAATTACCTATAATCCCCCAAACATTGTTAACATGAAATTAGGGTCAAATGATATCCAATTCACTTTTCTATAGGGAATTATCCCCTAGTGACCCCTAATAATCTATTCAGCTGGGAATGTGGGCAAGAACCCAAAGGGTGGACTCATGTGAGGTGCAGTGCTAAGTCACTTGGAGGGAAAAATTGGCTAGAAGTATCTGGCGGACTAGATGAGCCCATATGCACGCGTTTGCCTGCTGAGCGGTAAACACTAGCAGGTGGAGCACCACTGCCCCACACTGGGGCAGCAGGTGGTGGATCTGAGGACATAAATGGAAAACTGATGTGGTAGGAGTGGCAAGGAAAATTAATAGTTTCTTTATCAAAAATTTCTCAAAATTGATGTTGACTAGAAAAAGTGTTTGATAATGCAAACAAGCCGGAGCAAAATACACCAATTTATGATAATTAATATGATCAATTAAATTCAATTTATGAAACTCAAGTTATGCAACAAAAAGAAGATGGTGCGTAACTCTAGCCATGATACAACAAATCACCCATGGCTCTAATGAATAGGATGTCAAGCCCTCTGGATGGATCATGTGATGATCATTGCACTTAAAAAGAACGTAGACCTCATATCTGTGGTGGAGACTCACACTGGATGGATCTTAGTGGCAACCACTACAAATAAGAGAAGCCTTTATTTGGTCTCAAAATATCCCCTCTGAAGCCCCACAAGAACTGACTTTTTTGGCAATTCTTGTTGGAGGTACAAACCAAGGCAGCCACAGTCATAGCAGGTAACCTGAACTGTTGGACAAATGTAATTTGGGGACTTATTCACAATGTGCAAATGGCCCAACTGTAAGGCAATTATATGTTTTAGTACTTGGTCAAATTGGGGATGTGCCTTACACTCAACAAGAGTGATGATGACCCTGATAGTCTCACAAGTTGGTCATATGACTCTAGTGGAGCACCGCAGACAGGTTCCCACCTAGACTATGTGCTGGTGTTGTCTGACCTTAAGCCACGATGTCCAACAGCAAGGTTAGCATAAATTCTGAGAGCGATCATATGATTGTCTGCGTGGATATTGATCTGGACAAACCCCCAAAGCACTGTGAATAGCAGATAGCACCAGCCACGCTGAGGGATGGGGAGTGGCGCCAGACAATCAAAGCTTGTCTTGATCAACTGGTAGCATATCTGGGCCACCAACCAGGATTTGATACCGGGAAAGCTGAGCCTGGATCAAGGAGAAAATTAAGCATGATAGTATGAAGTTTAAAAAACAAAAACTTATAAATGAAATGTCACCGTGAAGCATCTGAAGGATGCTCTGGAGTGCCTGAAGCTTTCCTGGAGCGAAGCAAAGACTGGTGGAGTGAGTACTGAACGACTCACAAGCACTATTAGACTTTAATGCAAAGCAGTACTTGGAGCACTTGGTTAACGCTACCTATCAATATCAAAGCCTAGTGGAGATGATGACCAAGGAGAGCCTAGCTTCCCTCAAGGAAATCAAAACTAAGTCTAAGATCTAGGAGGTAGAAACCCCAATGGGCAAAGTGACATTTGACCTTGAATTAATCGAGTGTGAAATTAAACAATTTATGGAAAATTATTTTGACACCGCAAGATGAGCAAAAATGAAATAGAAGCCCTAATTGACCTGGCCAAGTCAGCACTTGGGGGCCTGCTTTCCAGATGATGTCTCTAAATCATCTGCTGAAATCATGATCAAGGAAGTCAAACGAGTGTTAAAGAAGTTACCAAAGAAGAAGTTACTGGGTCCTGAAAACATGTGCACGGAATTCTATAGCACCTTTTGTGAACGCATTGCACCATAACTCATCAATATCTTCAACTTCTGCCTGTGAACCAGACAACAAATCCCTGGAGGCCAGGAGATCCAGATTGTACTTTTTTACAAGAAGGGAATCCAACGCCAACTATAGAACTGGTTCCCAATCGCTTTGTTCAACACCCATTTCATACTTCTCACACACATCTTATCAAATAGTCCAATGGCAACGGCACCACATATGCTCCATCAGGCCCAACATGGGTTTACCAAGGGATGAACTAACTGAGAAAGTATTAGTACAGTCCAGAACGTGCTACAGGACATGCAGGGATCCAAAAAGTGTTATCTCATGTTCTTTGACATCAATAAGGCCTATGATTGGGTATAATGCCCTTCTTTCATGTGGCGTTGAAGGCGGTTGGTATCCCCACAACCTTCCACCCATGGCTCTCAACGCTTTACTCAAGCCTAACCACAAAGGTGATCATCGTCAATAGCCTTACCAATGAAATTTAATCAGCCAAGGTCTCCGTCAAGGTTATCCCATGTCACTGATCCTTTTTGACTTCACAGCTAACATCCTCTTGGATGCAGAAGATGCTAAACTTTGGGCCTAGTCCACCCCAATCAATGGCCACTGAAAATGTTAGCTTTTGCTGAGGATATTGTAGTGGGTATCAACTCTCCAGCTGACCTCCAAGGCACTGAGGAGCTAATGAGCCTATATCAGTCATCATTGAATGTAAAGATTAACTTTAATAAAATGCCATGATGAGGATTGGCATATTAAATTTCAGCCTACCCTATGACATAGAGTCAATCCAGAATACGCAAATGATCTGCTACCTCAGAATCCTCTTTAATGGCAAAGGTCTGGCGGTTATTAAAATTGAGCAGGAGGTACTATCAAGTATGTCAGCCCATATAGCCTGCTGAAAGAATGCGCTCCTAAGCCTTAAGGAGAAAGTTCTATTCATCAACATCTTCATCTTCTCCAAGCTCTGGTATGTTGCCCATGTGCTGCTAGTGAGCCTAAACCTGGAGAAGAAATTTAATATTATGCTTCACACTTTCCTATGGTTCAATGTCAAAGCAGTGATAATCTCCTCAAAATCCTGTTTATCTGAAGTGCAAAGGAGGCATGGGCCTACTGGAATTTGAGTCCCATGCTTAGTGGATATGGACAAAGTCATTCCTCTGGTTGATGTAGATGCACATGCACTTCCTGAACCTCACTTGGAATGTGAAATGGGATAGAGCTCAGAGTCATCAGGAGCCAGTCTCCTCACACAATGCACAAATGGATAGTAATCATTCCCAAATGCCCACCCAGAAAGGCAGCACCTACTACTAGTGCATGTGCAATCAGGCAGTTCAACTAGGAAGCTGGTTGTTGAAGCCTCAGATCATGATGCCAACTAAATCTGCAGGGATGCTGAAGCTCACAATTCTGCAACAATTTTTACAATGAGCTGGGAGGAGCGCAATTGAATTGTCCATGAATATGTAACCAAGGCCATCATAATTTGCTTTAAATAAATCCATATCAAATACAGGGATTTGCTCTCAAAACCTGAATGTGACCAAGCTGCTTGACTATGGATCCCGAATAACTGGGTCCCAAAGGCCATAATAATAACTATCTAATAAAGAATAAATCTCAGTCCTCAATTCCCAACTGGTTACATTAAAATAACAGTCATTTACCTGGTGGATCCTATACCATATGTTCAATTCTGGTAAGCATAGCATATCAGATTACCTGCACTAGAACTGCCCCATATGCACCAAACCAGAAGCAGATATCAGCCACTAATATTATGAGTGCACCATTTTCTGAAAATATTGTTCTAAAATGTAATTCATGCTTTCAGGCGTTGAATCGCCATTGGATTTACACCCATTGCAGGACCTATTTTTTGTGATGGCCCTACAAACAGCCATGATCCAACTACAAGCCTTCTTCTACCATTATTGTGTATGGGTAATACACTTGTCCCTTATTGCTAAAAGACTTGAAAATGAGTGCCCCTATCATAAGGGTTTATTACTGAAGACCTTTTGAATTATTTCTGATCAGCTTTGTCAAAGCACAAATTTTCATGCTTAATCCCCAGATGCTACAAGGCTGCATTCTTGGCTTTCCCCACCAGATTGCTCATCATATATGATGAGGCATCGAATCAACTCCAGATCCAATGGTCTGTTTGCCTGTCAATGCTAGAACTGTGGCTAGTAATGGTGATCACTGACCAGCAATGGTCAGAGGTGCTAGTGAACTAGAAGTCCGTTTTCCTGGCCCTTTATTTTTAGCTAAATCAACTGTATTCTTCCCTCCCTTATTACTTTCTCAACTTTTTTTACTTTTTTAATAAAGTATGGAGTTTTAAAAAAATACTTACAAAAGTGAAATGTGACCTAAGTTGGAGCATCCTCTTTTTTTGAAAAAGAAGCTCATTCAAATTAGTCCATTAGTTTCAGAGTTATGCACGAACAAACAGAAAAAAACAATATATATATATAGGTCAAATTGAGAACCTTCTCCTTTTTCAATGTCGGTTAAAAATGGAAATGACGAATTGAATGTCAATTTCTGATCAAAACAATGAGCCTTTCAAGTGATGGCTGGGTCTTGCACTGGATCAATTAAGCTTAAAGTACTCTTTAAAGGTCTTCCTAGTATTTTTTTAACCCCATTTTGCTCGATTGTAATTGTTTTTTTGACATGATATATGTCCTATGGCTGGGGGGTAAGTTCAAAGTATGAGATCATAATGTGATGAGCTTAAATGATTATGAGTGTGGATAGTTTTTGCATAGGTTGGCCAATAAAATCAACTAAATCTAAAAATGAATTATTGTAGATGGCGATCAGTAAGTTTAGTATAAGTTGACCAATTAAATCAACCAATTAAATAAATTGAGGTATTATAGAAAGATATCTGAAAAGTTTACCCTATAATTAACTGATAAAATCAACTAAATAATAAAAACTAAATAAGTAAAAACTGCCAACCTTATATTTGTTACATTGAACTAATCAAGTTAATTGAACAATTATATATAAATTTCATAGAATATTTATGTCAAGTTTATCTGAGATTGGTAAATAGTCTAGCAGCAGGTGTTGAAATAAACCTGCATTTATAATGATTTATTTATAAGATGATTTCCTAAACCACCACAACTGAAATACTACCTAATTTAATATAAATTAAATAAATTTGAATATATCTACCAGCTACTTGCCTGCTGTCATACACAGTTTTAGTTAGGTTAATCAAACCATTACTAAAGTAATCTAATCATCTCAGGTATTATTCTTTTAAAAGTTAAATGACAAAACATAATGATAGTATCCTATCATAACTGTAGATAAAATATAAAGAAAGTATTTAACCTTCAACCATAAGACATATATCATGCACTTAAGTTTTTTACCATAAGGTAAAACTTTAATTATTTTATAGTAAAGTTAAAGTAATTTAAATACATAAACCAAAGTCTTATTAAAACCTTTACTTGAGGCTACCCCATAAAAACTATAAATATTCACTTGATGCATTACGGTTAAACCCTTTAAAGCATAGGCTATTAAACGACAAACCCAAAAGCCGCAGAAGAACCAAGAAGGACGAGCAGCGCGGTATGTCCAACTTCAAGGCAAGAATAAACGCCGCTATCATAATCAGTCACATAAGCCCCAGGGTTGCTTCTTGGAACTCGGGTGGTAAATACTGAGGTAAAGGTTCGTGGCTTTCCATTGACAACGGATGTTTCTAAGAAAGTCGAAGTTACATCTTCGAAAATAGGTGTGGTCGGAGAAGTGGAGGGCACAGTAGCGGTGGCTTCCGTTGGATTTGGTGGCTCTTGTGTGGTAGGTTTCTCGTCAAAAGTGGTGGGATTGGTGGGTTGTCGTTCATTTGTGGGTTGATCTAAAGTTTCTGATGGCGCAGGTTGATCTGCGGTAGCACTAGGAACATCGATTGTGGGCGTTTCTTCTGAGGGAGCTAAAAGACAAGTAACCAAATAGCAAAAAGTACTTACGATCAGAAGTGATAAGAGGGATACTCGTCTTAGGGATTGCAGGTGCGCTTGTACTAGAAAGAGAGGGTTGCTTTGAAGGGGACGAGGTAGCTGAAGGAGTATTGGTTTGAAAAGAGGAGCTTTGTGTTTCTGATGAGAGACATGTAGTACAAGGAGTAGTCGTGGGTTTCTCTGAATTGTCGGAAGTAGTATTATCTTTGGAGGTGAGGCTGTTTACAGCAGTCACAGCCATAATCAAGAATCCCAGCTTGTAATTCATTCTGATTTGATTCGTGACAGTACAAAAGGCAATACTTCAAGTAAAGTAGCTTAATCCTTAGACCTCGTTCCATTTTCATCTATAAGGAAACCAAGCATGCTCCTCTAACCGCAAAAGCCTCCTACTTCCCGATTCTGGCATATACAAGCACAGTATAGTAACGCCCGCCTTTCACATCCGCTTTCCAAATGAAGTTCCAGCATTGACGTAACTAGATGGGACTCTGGATAAACAATTTACCCGATCATCGTTAAGGCAATCATCGATTCGATATCAGCGATTTTGCTCATAACCTAATGGGGTAATGTTTTATCATGCTTTGATGCAAACCCAGTTCTTACCAACCCCTACGCCACACCAATCGTGAAGCTTCTACTGATTAACGATTAATCAGCTCTTAAATAATTAATTAAAATTTACCTAGTCTGTTGTAGAAATAAATCGAATGCTTCCAACCAAGCAAATGTAATTAGAGCTTTTTTACTTGCTTTACGATTTCTCGCATCTTGTTTGTGTTGGAATCTTACATCCTTCATTTAACCTTTTTAATGATTTGATGCATATATGCACCCTTAAATTAGAGGTGTGTAAATCTAAAACGCCTATATGCGTCCAAAAAATGAGGGTTATATAATTCTAAAAAAGTACATATGCATCCATGAAATAAGGGTTATATATTTTTCTTTCAAAATTTACTGAATATTTATATTATAGACAAGGACCAAAATAATTACAAAAAGTGTAAACATTGGCTAAAAACTTTTTGCTAAATTAAAGGGCCAAAAAATAAAGGATTTTTTTGAAAATCAGTGAAAGGGTTAACATACTTCCTGGCATACCCTATTGATATTAATTTTGCATAGTTATTAAGGTCAGATGACAAAACAATATGCCACCATAATTTTTTTATTTTCATAGTAAAATACAAAAAATTTTATATGTAATAAGTGAAAATTTTATATATTTTAATGGTAATCGGTATACTGTTACAGCTGAGTAGTTTGATATTTGGTTGAATCAATAGTTTAAATGGTTTTGCCAAGCTGTTGGTAGCCATTTGGCTAATTATCAAGTTAATTGTTTCAGTAAGTAGTAAGTGATTGGCTGATATGATATTTTAAATGGGCTTTCCAAGTGGCGGGTAGTTTTAGGTTGATTCAAGAGGTCCAATTGATTTTGGGTAAATGATTAGTAGTTTTTTGGCTGATTCAATAGCTTTGATTACTCCTAAACTTATCAATAACCATCTATCAACATATAAACTGATATAAATAATATTATCTGTTAATGGTCAGCTTACCTCAAATAAATAAATATTATCTGTTAGATTATATCCACAAATCTTTTTATATTGTATCAACTTCAAGTTTTATCCTTTGTTTAAAGTTGTAGGCTGGCAAAATTTCAGTTAAAGCAAGGCTAAAAGACCCAGAATAGCCTTTTTTTTTTAATTTAAATTATTAAAAATTAACCCATAAAGAGCACTAATGGGTTACAAGTAGCTTATTATAATTTTTACCAGTTTTAAAGTTTTGCTTTTCAATTAAAATTCAATAAAATCTGCCTATTTAGTTTATTTATTCTAAATTTTTGACTTCATCATCTGGGGTGTAAAATAATTCACTTGGAAAAACTTTGATTCTGAAAAATTATGTTCATAAACTTAGGTGTAATCAGATACAGTTATAGTAACTACTTAAGCTGCTATTTCAAACTTTTAGTTTTTACTTGAGCTAATTTTATTTATTTTGTGCTTATTATATATTAGAGACAATTTATCAATTTAACACAAGAACGGTAAAGAAAAAAAGGTAATAAGCCAATCCTTATTATATCAAGTATGGAAAATGTGCACTTTGGTCACTAAACTTAAAGCATTCTAAGTCTAATTGCCTTATAATACTATACTAAGTTATCCTATATTTAAGTTTTATGAGTTGAAAAGTAAAACTTAGTCTGCTGTCATCATTGGAGTATAACATTAAAATGGTAATTTTTACTCATATAATTATTGTAACAAATCAAACATGCTTGTCAAAAGTATATCTGTTATCTTATAAGACTTTTCTATGCAAATAATGTATAAGATGATAGATTAAATCTAGCATATAGCATATACAAACAAATCTTTAGAAAGATATGGCGGTCAATAACTGTAAGTCCTGAGGAATGTCCTCTGGGCGTTAATTGGGCCATCTTTCTGTTCCTAAGCAAGAAAGTACCAAAGAGGATAGACATACCCCTCATTACTCAGGGCAATCTCACTCACATGGTAGACAAGCGCTAGAAAATAGCCCTTCAGCTTTGGATCCCACTTCCAGTACTTGCACTCTCCTCAGCAGAACTGTTACAAGGAATTAGTAAAATCTGCACTGAGATCACTGAAATGGAATTGATTGCAATTAATTTGAGTGGCAATCAGCTGGATACTCAGATTTCAAATGGTCAAAAAGGTATTAAGGCTGAGCTATTGGCTGGAACGCCCAATGATTGCAATTCAGTTTATATGATGATCAAAAATCTTCTCCCCCTCCCAAATCTGTCAGGCATTACCCCCAATGGGCAGCTTCCTGCCAGAAAATTGGGCGTTGCGCCTGATGCAATACCACTGACCACAACTTGGCTTGTCACCAAATTTTGCAATGTCAGCCCCCAGGGAACTAACCCTCCTATTCCCAAATAGTTCACCTCTTAGGTTGAACTGACTGCAACTTGGCCTGCCACCAAACTTAGCGATGTCAGTCTCCAGGGAACTAACCTGCCTATTTCCAAATAGTTCACCACTTAGGTTGAACCAACTGAAACTCAGCTTGTCACCAAATTTTTCAATGTCAGTCCCCAGGGAACTAACCTACCCATTCCCAAATAGTTCACCACTTAGGTCAAACTTGCAGAACCTGATCCTGGCTTAATTTTTCCCCAAAATTGATGACTATTTAATTGGGCACATCACACTGAGAAAATTGTTGGGTGATTCTCTTCCCTTATAATTTTCAATAAAAACACCCTCCCCAGAATTTCCGTTTTTATCTGTTGAGATTTAAGTTCCCTTCCAGTTCTATATCTATCATACCAGCAGCAGTGCCCCTGGCATTCTGGTTCACCACTTGGATGCTCCAGCATCCAGGCTGGTAGGCCAGTCTATTTTCTACTTGTCATCTGCCTGACATAATTGACCAACCATCATCTCTACCATTTCCACCTTTTTCACAGATATTGGTGCAGCAATGGTCCCTTCTTTCCAACTGAATCAAGTTGTAAAGAAGATTATCCCTGCCCACATTAGCCCCATCCCACATAAAACTCCAAACCCATACCCCATAGTTGCCACAGCTACCTTGCCATGTCAGTAGAGTCTGATATCTCAACTTGCAATGAGTTCGCCCTCCAAAAGCCCAGTAGTTTCCCAGCTGTCACCCTTCAAAGGTGCAATCCCTATGGAACTGGAACTAACTATCATTGAAAATGGGGAAGAGGCTGAGGAAGAAGCTATCCTGGCATCCCAGAAATTGTGACGTTCCATCCAATATCTTATGTCTTGGAAAAAATATCTGGCCTATAAGAACAGTTGGGGCAAGACGCGTGATTGCACGAATTGCATAAACCTGGATGAAACATTCCACATATCCCACCCTGAGACTCTCCGTTTCCCCAAAAAACCTGCATCAGTAATGGTGATCAAGTCACCCAAGGCGCACAAGAAGGTGTCTCTTGTACAGTTTCCCGGTGATGAGGCTCTTCTCTTGGAAAAAGGAAAGGGTAATGTAAGTCCCAAGGAACGTCCTCTGGGCGTTAATTGGGCCATCTTTCTGTTCCTAAGCAAGAAAGTACTGAAGAGGATGGCCATACCCCTCATTACTCAAGGCGATCTCGCTCATGTGGTAGACAAGCGCTGAAAAATAGCCCTTCAGCTTTGGATCCTGTTTCTGGTACTTGCACTCTCCTCGGCAGAACTGTTACAAGGAATTAGTAAAATCTGCACTGAGATCACCAAAATGGAATTGATCGCAACTAATTCAAGTGGCAATCAGCTAGTTACTTGGATTTCAAATGGTTGAAAAGGTTGAAGGCTAAGCTGTTGGCTGGAACGCCCAATGGTTGCAATTCAGTTTACACAATGATTGAAAATCTTCCCCCCATCCAAATCTGTCAGGCATCACCCCCAATGGGCAGCTATCTGCCAGAAAATTGGGCATTGCACCTGATGCAATACCACTGACTGCAACTTGGCTCATCACCAAATTTTGCGATGTTGGTCCTCAGGGAACTAACCTTTCTATTCCCAAATAGTTCACCTCTTAGGTTAAACTGACTGCAACTCAGCCTGCCACCAAACTTAGCGATGTCAGTCCCCAGGGAACTAACCCACCTTTTCTAAATAGTTCACCGCTTAGGTTGAATTGACCAAAACTTGGCTTGTTGCCAAATTTTGCAATGTCCGTCCCCAGGGAACTAACCTGCCCATTCCCAAATAGTTCACCACTTAGGTCAAACTTGTGGAACCTGATCCTAGCTTATTTTTCCCCCAAAATTGACAATTCTTTAATTGGGCACATCACACTGAGAAAATTGTTGGTTGATTCTCTTCCCTTAAATTTTCAATAAAAACACCCTCCCCAAAATTTCCATTTTTATCTGTTGAGATTTAAGTTCCCTTCCAGTTCCATATCCGTTGTACCAGCAGCAGTGCCCCTGGCATTCTGGTTCACCACTTGGATGCTTCAGCATCCAGGCTGGTAGACCAGTCTATTTTCTACTTGCCATCTGCCTGAAAATAACTCTTTCACAGCTCTGGACATACATGTAATCCCAGAGCTGTGATAAGGTTAAATATTGATATAACCTACTTTAGAAGCTTAACTTGGATGCTAAATAAATACATAAGGTCACAAGGTTTGGGTAAACCATCTATATAATTGTATGTATATCCTAAAGCATGTGAAATAAAGAATAAGTACATATTTTAGTCCTTATTTTATAAAATACCTTAATTAGACAACTTAATATATAACCAATGTGGTTCTACTTGACTTTAAAGCTAAAAAAAGTTTTTTTTAGAAATTTGCAGGCGTTCTTCATTTTTTTAATATATTTTTAAACCAATGTGTTGCTAAAATCTATAATCTGATGAGCATAAAGTAATTCTTTATAATAAGATTTGCACAATAAAAGAGAGTAAACATATTTATACTGTTTAAAAATATTTATTTTTAATCGACATAAAGTTTTCATCATGATAGAAAACACAGATTCAAAATATTTAAAGAGTAAAAGCTTAATAATGACCACCAGTTACTCAGGATTACAACCTTTTCTTATAACCTATTATATAGATTAGTAAGCTATAATGGTATTGCTTTGTAAGAGATTATCAAAGGAATAGCTTTAGTTTACTACATTAAATATGCTATACTTTTAAAATATCTTCTAGTATAATAATAAGCACAATAAATATATATATAGTCAAATTTCTTAAAGAGCTTAAGTTCAATGATCTTATTAATATAGCACTTAACTATATGAAAGTTAGCAATTAGTAAGACAATTTTTGGAAACTAAAGGGTATAGTGTAATTATATTATCAATATGTTCAAAATCAATGAACTATATAACCTTCCATTTTTCATGTCTCAAAAAATATATTGCAAATGATACAAAATTGTTAATTAGCACTATTTATTTAAGAGAAACCTTTTCCATTGATAAACTTTTTTCTAGAGCAGATAAGTATCATCAATCTAATTAAAACCAGCAACAATTGTTATATTTATAAGGAAGCTTAGAAATTTATAATTTATGAAAGTAGACATCCAACTTTTAAAGTATAGAAAAATGAAGTTTTAATACCACGTTTACAATTACATATAAGGCTATACCAAGTAAATATGGGTCATTAAAATAAGGATCTTTATAAGGAACAATTTTTTACAAATAACATGGTAATAAAAACCCAGAATATTGAACTGTAAGGGACGTGTTAGGTATCTCTTGGTTTATAATTTGGTAAAAACCCATCATAAGGGGCAATATGTATTTAAACTAGATGCCTTAATAAGGAATTATACAAAAAAATCTGTTCAGTAAGTTTATAAACCTTATTAACTCTGTATGAGATCTTTTGTGCTTAATAAATAGCATCTTTCATTTTGTATACTTGAGGAACTATTATTTCTTAATTTGCAAACTATTGTCTGCAGAATTTGAGTATAATTTAACTGAGAAGTATGTTTTATGCTAATTATTCTAGGAGCATTGCTCTCACCCCAAACACAAGTGTCAATGAAGATAGCAACATCCTTCCATTTCTCTAAAACTTTAGCTTTGCTATTATTAAAATGATTACTTGAAGTTTTATATGATATTCTAATTTATTATTAGTATGACAAAAATTAGTATATCACACCCTATCTGGTATGCTTTTGTATTTTAAACAAAATGGATTTAACACAAGCAAATAAAGGGGATCTGTCTGTTTCTCAGATCTTATCTTTGTGAGTATGCCAATTTTAAGCATATAAGGATAATAAGGTTATCTTTTAGCAAAATTATTTTTTATAGCGGGTAGATTAGGTATATGAACACAAGGTTGTTATTATTTTATCAAAAGCTATCATAGCAACCTAATATATTCTAAGATGGATAATTATTTAATATGACTAAGTTTACAAGCTTGGTAGAAGGCCTATGCATCCTCCACAGTAGTAACATAGAAGAAAAATTAAAGTGGACAAAAATTATTTTTAAAACAAAAATATTTTGGGTACTAGTCCTAAAGCAACTCAGTGACCTTCTGCCTTGAGACTGTTTTATGATAAAAATTGGGTGCTTATATAATACCTTGTAATTCTTTTAATGAAGATAATTTAGTCATAATATAATATTAGTCAATATTTTAAAAGCATCTAATAAATCATTAATATGTTCTGCTGTGATTCCAATTTTCAACTTGCACATGATCTTAATTAACTCATTGAATAATAAATAAATGATTGAAGAAGATTTCATACTAAATTATACACTGATTTTCCATGTGATTGTGCATAGCATGGCATTCATCATAAATTATAACATCAAAGTTCCAAAGTTCTGGGACTTTGCGCCACCATTTATTACTTTATCCACCGTATAAATGAAGTCATCTGTTACTAAAGATGTGACATGAGATTTACAAAATCACATAAGCGGCCAAGTTAATTTAGACTTCATTTCATAATTACAGTACTTCTAAATCAGTTGATTTATCCCTCTCAATGTTACCAATATTTGAATTATTTATATTGTACGTCTAGATGAATTATTTTGGACCTCTCAGATATCACATTATTCAATGTAGTATCCTACCTAATCAGCCTCTTAATCATCCTGTTTAATCCCACAATGATGATTTGTCAATAAACTTTGATCTCAGCGCTCACCATAAGCCAACAAAATGGTGCTATATATCACAATACCTGGCCTTATACCATGTTATTGTTATAGTGATTAACTAAATTAAAATCTTATAATATAGATTAAAACATATTAGCTACTCCTATATTTGAGTCTTAGCTTTATAACAAAAAACTTAAATCACTCATAAGTATAGGTATTGTAAAAATGTAAGCATATTATAAACTTCCCAACGTATTAATCTTGGATCTTGTTTGTATATCTTGAGTATTTAGCCTTATACCCTTGGGACTTTGATGCTGCCCATCTAAGAGGTTCAAAACTCATATTCTTAAATGCTAATGATGATCACATAAGAGCTCTTAGACTCATTCTTTTAAACAACTAATATAAATTTCTAAGGTCTCATATACTTATTGTCAGCATAACAGTTCTATGGACTGTCGTCAAGGTCCAAATGTAACTCAAAGCTTCAAATTTGAAAAAAATTTCAAGAAGGAAAAAGAAAATGGGTTAGAATACCAAATACTATTGGGTTAAAAAGTATTAATATATATAGGGTAAATGAGGACACAGTGCCATGAGGGTCGTCATGGCCCCATCCATTCAGGATCTTTTC
The DNA here is from genome assembly GCA_022478985.1 of Massospora cicadina. Taxonomy (NCBI): domain Eukaryota; kingdom Fungi; phylum Entomophthoromycota; class Entomophthoromycetes; order Entomophthorales; family Entomophthoraceae; genus Massospora; species Massospora cicadina. Next base: position 160,090 of record JAKSZP010002734.1, read on the forward strand.
TTAGTCTTCCAGATTGACTGCCTCATGGGCATCCTCAATGTATTTCGCCGCTCACCTGACTGAATAGGTAGAAACGCCGCCTCACCTGACTCAGGAATTAGGGAGGAGGATCCTGAAGTCATTTTTGTTTGGATAAGTTTGGAAACTGTTTCAGTATGGCTCAATTTGGAAGTGGGGATTCAATTTGAATGCTATCTCGAATACCAACAACTCCCCCTCAAGATCCTGTCAGAGGGGGTATACAGCTAAAGGAACCGACCATGCACCCAATTGACCATGGTCCCTTAGTTGACATTGGCAATGATGTACTCATACTTCACCCTATGAATGACCTTATAGAATCCAGACCAAAGAACTTTTAGCTTATTTTGTCAGCCTCCAGGTTGATGTTGATAGAAGAGAATGAGGTCACCTAATTAAAAAGTTGGTAAGGAGGGTCAGTTGAAATTAAATTAGGATGTCTCTATTTCAGTAGTGGTGACAATGTCTTGTGTGGTTAGGGCTTGAAGCCGGACAATTTCATCAGGTAAGGCCCTCATATTTAATTCAGAGTTCTCAAGTGTGGAGGTCTTGAGCAGTGGATGGATGCTACTTGATAGTCGAGGTGCACGCCCATATAGGGCTTCAAATGGGGACATCTTGATGATTCGGTGGTAGCTTACCCTGTAGGCAAGCAAAGCGCTGGGTAGGTAATGTTTCAATGGGCAGGATCTGAAGCGGCTAACTTCTGTAAAATTTAAATAAGAGTTCCATTAGTGCGTTCTACTTCCCTATTAGTAGAGGGGTAGTAAGGGGCAGCAAAACACTGGGTAGTGCCAAATAACGGGGTAAGCTATTTTACTACATGTGAAGTGAGGTTCAGCCCATTGTCTGAAAGTAAGGTTTGGGGGCACCCATGCTGGGTGAAAACGGATTTAAAAAAGAAGAGGGCAGTGGATTTGGCAGTGGCATCTGGGACCAAAATTGCTTCAACCCACTTTGTTAAGTGGTCCTCGGCTATGATAATATACTTATGGCCATGCAGCCCAGTGGTCAGAGGTCCCACCACATATAATGATAACTACATTGAAGAGCCCAGTTGGGGTGACAATCGAGTGTTGGAATTAAGGATTGGCTCAGTCTTAATATTGTCAAGGCATACATGCCTCCAAGACCTCTTGGATGGTTTCTACCATTCAGTCCCAGTAACATCTTAACTTGAGCCATTTGTGAGTCTTCTTAACGGCCCCATGTCCCATAGTGGAATGGCCCTCTAGAATATCATCAGTTTGGGAGGAGGGGCGGACATATGGGAGCCACTTCTTATTGACCTTCTTGTAAAGCAGCCCATCATTAATTTGAGTGTCTCAAGTCATCCTTTGGAGTTCAGCTTGGACCTCTGGAGTATCCAACTCCCACTGCTCAGGTTGGCCTATTAGATCATACAGCCAGTCCTCCTCGGGGGTCAAAGCTGCTATCACTGGCATCCTGGAGAGGCTGTCAGCATTTTGGTGAATTGCGCCTGCATGATGGACAATGGTGAAATCATAGCTCTGTAGTTGTAAAGCCCACCTGGCTAGTCGGCCATCTGGGTCCTTCATTTGCTGAAGCCACTGGAGCGAGGAATAATCTGTAACAATAGTAAAATGTTTACTGTAGAGATAAGGCCAGAAATGTTTGATGGCTAGCAAGACAGCCAGGCACTCCCTCTTGGTAACTCTGTAGTTCTATTCAGCTTTACTAAGCGTCTTACTAAAATAGGCCATGGGATGGTCGACTTGGTTTTCATCATGTTGAGCCAGGATAGCCCTGACGGCAATATCACTAGCATCCATAAACAAGAAGGGTTGATCAAAGTGTGGAAGGACTAGAATGGGTTTAGTACATAAAGCAGTTCTCAAGGCATTAAAAGCCTGTTCTTGTTTAGGCCGCCATTCAAATGCACATTCTTCTTCAGGAGGTAGAATAGCAGCTCAGCTAGGTCAGCAAACCGGAGGATAAACTGATGATAATAGCCCACCATGTCAGGAATACCTGGATATCCCTTTAGCTTTGGGAGCGTGACTTCTTCTCTATGGCGTCGACCTTGTCCAGCATAGGCTGGATACCATCCTTGGATACTATGTGTCCCATAAACTCCAGTTTAAATTGGAAGAAAGAGCACTTTGAAGGTTTAAGCTTTATGGAAGCCTTTCATAGCCAATTGAAGACCACCTGGACATGCTCGATGTGCCCATTAAAGGTTCTCAAGAAAACTGTAATGTCATCTAGGTAGATGAGGATGCATGAAAGCTTCAAGTTCCCAAGGATCCTGTCCATGGCACGTTAGAAAGTGGCTGGGGCATTACAAAGGCCCTGGGGCATCCTTGTAGGCTCAAATAGTCCTTCATTGGCTATGAGCGCACACTTAGCTTGATCTTCAGGGGTGAGATCAACCTGCCAATATCCATTGGCAAGGTCCATGGCGGAAAAGTACTGGTATCAGCAATCAGATGGAGAGAATCATCAATTCATGGCAGAGAATAACTGTACTTCTTGGTGATGGAGTTAAGTTGTCTGTAGTCCATTACCACCCAATGGCCGCCGTCCTTCTTCCAAACCAGCATAAGAGGAGAGGCCCAAGGGCTGTGTGATGGTACCAGGAGTCCGGCGTCAAGTAGTTGTTTGAGTTCCACTACCACCTGAGCTTCTTCACCTTGCTTTTTCAGTAATGTCAGGACTGGAAGGTGGGAGCATCCCCAGTTTCTACATGATATAGGACTCCGTTCATTATTCTGAAGTTGTAGTTTAAGGCCAAAAATAGGTCTGAATACTCCTCCAAAAACTCTTGAACCTTACGTTGTTGGTTGTCCAAGAGGTCTTTGCCAATATTGGTATTGACCATACTGACCGATGGAGGTGCTTACAAGCTGAAATCTCTCAAACTCTCAAAACTTCAGACACTGGCAATAGACTCCACCAGTTTTAGGTGGACATAGGCGGAAGAACTGTTTGGACCTACTATTTTGTGTTTATCAGTAAGGTGGCCAAATAACACTGATATAGACCCAGCATATGTTGGATCTAGGATCCCCTGGGCAAGTTAGCACCTCTTTTGTGGATGGGTTGTCTTGGCCTCAGACTTCCAATAGGTATCCCTGGGGATGTTAACATGGACCTGGGTGTCAGCAATAACTTGGGACTTAGCAAGTATTGTAGTCGCCCTAGGTAAGTAGATTTGGCATGCCCTCTTGCCCATCAACAGCAGGAGGGGGTAGTCAGACTCAGGAGCCCCTAATGTGATATTTGAGCCAATCAATTCAGCCTTCACTCTCCAGTAAACAAGCCCAGAATTTGACCTCGGTTTTAGAATCATGAGGGGTCTTGAAAATCAGAGGGACCCATTTCCCTAGTAGGGATAGAAAGCCGCCATGATAATGGAGTACTGCCAAATAGTCTCAAAAAATCGAGTCCCAAAAAGCAGGTCATAGCTAGGGTTATCTAGGGTGACTGCGGGGGTCTTTACAGCAAGCTTTGTAAACCGTAATAGTAGAAAGGAATAAGCTCCTTTAGATTGGGTACATTGGGGGCCAGCCGTGCCATACTCCATATAGTGTGGCATATCCGGAGCAAACTTGACATGCTTTATTAACTTGGAGGATATGACATTCATGAGGGGAGCCACTGTTGAATATGGCAAGGACTGGTATTTTATGGACCCAAACTGCGACCCAGGTAACCATACTTCTGAATTAGGTTGGCAGCGTGAGGAACATGGGAGAGTCATCAGAAGAAGAGTAAGCAGTATCAATTTCTTTATTATCATTGGATACCAAAACTTCTTCTCTAGATGTGGAAGCTTTTAGTTTGTTCAAGGTTATGGAGGATTCTTAAGGCTGGGTAGGGATGTCATCATGAAGCGCCTCGTCCTTCATGCTGACGGCCCTTTTCCTGCCTTCTCTGCAAGTCATTTCCAGCAGGTCTTAGCACTGTGTCTGAAACCGTTACAGTAAGTGCATCGAGGTCAAGGATTTTCTGGTTTTTGACCACATGGAATCTAGGGCGGTTAGAGGGGCCTGTAAATGTAGCCTTAGAGTGTAAATTTGACGCAGGAATCTCATTAAGCACTTCCTTGATCTCTCAGATGCAGGTAAACCCATTCTTCTGACCGATCATATGCATTTGAACCTCATAGTAGGATCCCAACGCAGAAATAATGGTGGTAATAGCATTATCCAGGGTGATACAATTCGTATTGACTAAGTGTTGTGCTTGAGTGTAAAAGCGGCTGGCAAACTCCATGGGGCTTTCTCCCTTATTCATATGGATACCGATGAACACAGTTTTTGGTTGGCCAGGGTTTGGTTGCTGCTGAACTCTTGGATTAAGGCAGTAAGGACCTGTTCTCAAGTGGTGCACTCCTTCAAATGGGGGGTCATGATCTCCCGGGTGGTGCTTTCTAGGCAGGAGTGGATATGATTTACCTTCTGCTGATTGGTGGCCTTCTCCATGGAGCTCTCATATGTGTACAGGAAAAAGGCAATGCTCTCCTTGCTGGGGGTGAACTTTTCTTTAAAACTAGGTCTAAAGCTAGTTACAAGCTGAGTGGAGAAGGTGTTAACACTGGGGATGGGCGCCAGTTCAAAGATCTCAGTCTCTGCGTAGTTGTGGGGACTCTGCTAGTCTAGCCTTCGTCATAGGCCCTCAAGATCCTCTTGGATATCACCCCAATCTTGGATGAGGGAGCAAACAGAAGCCTTATTCGTGAGTTGCTCCTTTAAGGATTGAATTTCAGCGCCCTGAAGGCGAAGCTGGCTCTTGAGGGTGGTCAAACAGGTTTCAAACCCTCAACAAGTTTGCACAAGCTGAGAGATGTGAGTATCAGTAAGTTCGGCAAAAGCACTTAGGTTGTTCATTTTGTCTGAAAGGGCGTCAATGGAGATCCTAGGGTCGAGGGGGACTCATTTCACTCATAGTTTGCATCTCTGAGCTACATTCTGAATTTGATTGTGTAGGGAAGCCAAGGCTTTCATCAAATCCTTCCACCATGGGTCCTCAGGGCCAGCGGGGGTGGGAGCTGAGGAACCTGGGGGCCTGGGAGGTCCTCAGGGACCCTCTGGCCCTTCAGGGCCTTTACTCCTGGAGGAGTAGTTGCAAGAGGCCAACTCACAATAGTGTTGTTGTAGGGTTCATACCAGATCCTCGACCTGAAGGAGGCGCTGATTCCAAGTTGCCTTGAGGAGTTGGACATTCTGACGCAGCTTGTCCTCAAGATAACCAGAAATCCCACTATCTAGCACCACAATTTGATCTCAGACTTCGTTGATCAACCGTCAGTTATCAATAATGGCTTTACAGTTGTTGTGAACAAAGGAGGAGGTTATATTATAAAAATTGATGATGTGAGTGTGCAAGGGCTTGGGTGAGCCCCAGCTGTCGTGAGACCTCCTGATGGTGCAACCCAACTAGTTGGAGTAGTTGATGATAGCTGGGTGAACAAAATTGTGAAGGTTACGTTCAAGACCCAGTGTGAGTTCTGCTACTGGCAGCTGGGATGGTCATAGAGGTCCCGCATGGTAGAGGGAATGGAAGAGGCATGAGAACGGCTGGAGCGGGCACCCACGGAGTAGATGCCATTTATTATTTGTTGGACAACCTTATTAAGGTTCTCATACTGAAGTTAGTACTAACTTCCATTTATATAAGGTAGGGAGAACTAGAATGCAGCCTGAAATTCTAACCTTTCAGGTTGAGTGGCTGATATTTCATATTGCAAGGTACTAACCCATCAGGCAACGCTTCTCAACCAACCAGCGGCTTGGTCTTCAGGGATTTTAGTATTTACCATTGTGATAGACGTTTTCACTTGGGATAGCCGGAGCCCCCTGTAGTGAGCACCACGTTTGTTGGTGTTACAGTTCTCTAAACTGTCGCTGAGGTCTGAAGGTGGCTCTAAGCTGCAAATTTGCAAATATGTCAAGAAGGAAATGTAAAATGGGGTAGAATACTGGATGCTTTATTAGGTTAAAAGGTATCAATATTTATAGGGTGAGTGGGGACATGGTGCCACAAGGATCGTCATGGCCCCATCCGTTCAGGATCTTTCCTAGTCTTCCATCTTTACTGCCTTGTGGGAATCCTCAATGTATTTCGCCGCCCACCTGACTGAATAGGTGGAAACGCCGCCCCACCTGACTCAGGAATTGGGGAGGAGGATCCTGAAGTTATTTTTGTTCAGATAGGTTCAGGAACTGATTCAGTATGGCTCTTTTCGGAAGTGGGGAATTTGATTTGTTCATTATCTCAAATCTTGACACTTATACTATATATATTATAATGTTCATTTGTTTATAGCTTAATAGTTTTTTGATTAAAATATAAAGAATTGAATCCTAGTGATTCCAAAGTAAAACAATATACCCAATATTAAATGGAACCACTCTATAGGCAAGTGGTAAAAACTATATATCAACAACATAGGAAGATTGAAAGGAGTAAGTCTCTTATTTGATATTAGAAATAGTTGAATGAGACTGATTCAAAGAAAACCTTAAATGTATATCCACTAGTTTTATACTATATTGTAATTCCTTAATTAAACTTAAATTCAGGTATAGTCATCTAATTGAAACTGTAGTTTTTTTTTTAAAGTCTAGTTTGAAATTAATTGACAGCAAGATTAATATGCAATAGTAAATATCGTTTGAAATAGGAATAGGTATTATAAGTTTATTTTGTATATAAATTTGCAAAATCTTTATTGAGACTAAGGGGTTTAGACCACCTGTCCCTTTAGGTTTTAGGATAGAAAACCAAAGTTTTTGGGTGCTGGAATATATGGTTTATTCTTTCTTTGTCAAGAAAGTCCTCACGCAGAATAAGTCTTAAGTGGTAAATTCTAACTATATTTTTCTTCCCTAAATAATTTAGAAGTAGGCCAATTTTAACTTTAAGATCGAAAAAGGAGAGTAAAGTTTATTTTCTTAGAAAAGGATTATATTGGAGTTCAGGGAGGTTTTTGGTAAATCTCTAAGCGGTTCTAATCAAAATCTACACTAGTTACCCATTGGGAAATCTGCGGCAATCTGGTCATCTCAGTTGAATAGGATCTGCTCACCGCATGGATTGGGTTTAAACCCCCAAGATTAGGAGGCTTCAGGAGAATAACATTTGACTGAATTAGTCAGGGATCATCCCCAATAATGAGAGGGCTTGAAATTTGTGGGGGTTTATCCCCAATACAAGTTTCAGCTAGTTTAATGGATTAGATGCAAATCCCATCATCTGAATCACTTGAATCTTTTGTTTTGGGCATGAATCCTGACAACGCCCCCCTCTAGATCTTGGCGCAGGGGGAAAATGGATGGAGAAAGCAAATATGTACGTGATTTACTATGGTACCTTGAATGACCTCTACAATTGAGTGTTCGTTGCTCCACCTATAAATGACTTTGTAGGGCCCTGACCTTTTGGTGTCCAATTTGTTATCACGACCTCCCAGATGATGGTGGTAGAAAAGGACTAGGTCACCCAGTTGAAAGGTGTGTAATGCTTCATGTTTGTCATTAAACCAACTTGTTCTCTACTAGTGGTAGTAGATAAGTTCTCAGATGCCAGGGCCTGAAGTCTGATAATTTCATTGGCAATAAATCACATAGTGACTTCAGGGGCTTTGAGGGAGGCTTGGTCAAGCATAGCCTGCACTTTAGAAGGCAGCTGGGGATTTCTTTCATACAAAGCCTGAAAGGGCAACATCTTGATTATTCGGTGATAGCTTATTCTATAGGCCAGAATTTCACTAGGGAAATATTGGGGCCAATGAAGGGGGTCAGTCATAGCCATTTTCTGGAGGGTTGCAGTTTGAGTACCATTTGCCCGCACTACCATTCCATTGGTTGCTGGATGGTAGTGGACGGAAAATACCTGAGTGGATACCATCAGTTCAGCTAAACCTTCCACCAGCAATGATTGGAAGTTTTGCCATTATTGGAAAGAATTATGTTAAGGCACCCATGCTGAGTGATAATGCAATTATATAAAAACGTGGCAGTAGCTTTTGCCAAAGCAGAGGATAGTGATCTAGCTTCTATACAGTTATTTAAATGATCCGTTTCTAGGAGGAGATACCAATGACTATTAGAGGTTCGAGGGAGAGGTCCCACAACATTAATCCTAATAGTATGGAAGGGTTCACAGGGTGGAACTTCTGGATGTTGAGATTGAGGATTAGATCTGGTTTGACTTTTACATACCAGGCAGGACTATGATACATCTTGGATAGAAACAAACATTCCTTCCCAGTAGCATTGATTCTTGAGCCACTGGTTTTTTTCCAAGTTCCCCATGGCTGACTTGCTGATGTCCCTAAAATATGATGTCAGTATGAGCTGAGGGTCATTTATATAGGGCAACCATTTTTGATATATGAGTTTATAAATTTTACCATTTTTGACTTGGAGGTTCACCAATTTTTTGTTAATTCTTTTTGAAGGGTCAGGTATTCATCCTTCCATAAATGCAGTTAAGGTTAATAGGCGTAGAGTCAATTCTTCTCAAGGTCAGTTAGAGTTAATATGGGGAGCCTGGATAAGCAATCTGCATTTTGGTGGATGGGCCCTGGTCAATGAATAATGGAAAAATCGTAATATTACAGTTTTAACACCCATTGGGCTAACTTCCAGTCAGTATCCTTCATTTGCTGTAGCCATCATAAGGAAGCATGATCAATAATTAATGTAATATGATTTCCGTAAAGTAGGGTTGAAAAAGATAAAATAGCCAGTAGTACCACCAAGTCAGGCATGTTCCATAATGCTATAGTTTGTTTCAGCTTTGATTGAAGCCTTGCTATAGTAGGCGATGGGATGGCCAACTAAGTTTTCATTGCTCTGAGATATAATATAACTCTGATAGCTATATTGCTAGAATCAGTAAAAAGTAGAAAAGGTTTATCAAAGTTGGGATGTATAAGTACATGGTGAATGAGGAGAGCTGTGCGTAATAGATCAAAGGCCTACTGTTGCATTTCTTTCTATTTGAAGGGTATACCCTTCTTTAATTAATATACTAGAGGCTCAGAGGTGTCAGAAAAATGGGGAATCAACTGGCAATAATATCTCACCATCCTTCAAAAAACCTGTACATCTTGTAGGGATTTATAGGGGACATCATAGAAATTTCCAGAAACTTGTTGTCCATTGAGGATATTACAGCTTTACCTACCTTATGGCCCAAGAAATCCATTTCTTTTTTGAAAGAAGGAAATTTTGACAGCTTTAGCTATAACTAGGCTTGCCGTAATTGCTGGAAGACTTGCCAGAGATGATCTATGTCTTGGTAAAAGTTCTCAAAAAAAACAGTAATTTTAAGATAAACTAGCACACACAAAGTTTTCAAGTCACCTAAAAATCCGTCCATAGCGCGTTGAAAGGTAGCAGGGGCATTTCATAACCCCTGCAGCATTTGAGTGGGCTTAATTAGTCCTTTACTTTAGATAAGGGCGCACTTTTCACAAAATTTTCGGTGACAAATTGACTTGCAGTACCCTCTGGCAAGATCTATAGCCAAAAAATAGTGGGAACCATTATCAAGCGTAAGGAATCATTTATACGTGGCAGTAAATACCATCTTTTTGTGTGATAGAATTGAGGCAGCAATAATCCATGACAACATGGTGGCAACAATCGTTCTTCCAAATTAATAAGAGCGGGGAAGCCTATGGGCTTTTGGAAGGCACAAGTAACCTGGCTTCCAACAGTTGCTGTAGTTCTAGGGCCACTTGAGCTTCCTCCACTTTCGATTTTCTGCATGGCTGAGATTTGAACGGAGGGTGAGCCTCAGTCTCTATCTGGTGAATTACCCCCAGACATTTTTCCATATCTCTTGATTCCAAGGAAAAAATATTGCCATATTCTCAAGGAGGTCTTCAACGTTCTGGAGTTCATTAGGGTGAGATTGTCACCAATTCTGCTTTGACCAGAGATATGGTGGGTAGGGGATCAAAACAAAATCTTATAGAGAGCTAAAGCAACTCACGTTACTATATTTTTAATGGGGCATAGCTTTATGTAAATGATAGGGGTATACCAAGGGACTTGGAGGGTTTGATTCTTTAGATTTTCTAATAAGGTAGAGATAGATTAGGGGAGGATACCCTCGTGGTAGAGTATGGACCCTCTACCACTGCCTCCCGAGTTCGATCCCAGTAATGGACTTTGGGTAAGGGGATAATTTTGACTGTGTTGGTTTTGCGCATCAGTGCCCCAAACTGAGATAGCAAATAGCAAAGGCGGTCCATGGAGTTCCTGGCCTATCATACGCTGCACATGGAGGTTTTCCAGGTTTTATCCTCCTTTCCCATTTTCTTCACTTCCTAATCAGTGCGGTATTGTCCTCAGGTCAGCCCACCTTGAATAAAATTTAAAAATAGTGATAGATTTCATGTAGGCAGGATTCAAAATCCCCAGGCAGGTCAACGCTTCTTTGGTTATAGGTTCTTATCCACTTGGCTCCAAATATTGATTAAGAGGGGTTTAATCTTGACCACTGTATCCACAATAACTTGCAATCCATATGGTATTCTAATAGGATGGGGGGCATACAGAAGAATCCCATCTTCGGCGTCCACAGCCTCAGGGTTAAATTAGTTTTTCCTCCTAAGACTGGATATACAACTTTGCGAATGGTAAATGGATATTCAAGGAGGCAGTTTTGTTTTGTTGGGGCTCCTTTACTCTTGACGGGAAGTTCAAATATTAATGGGATCTGATACCTAAATAATGAAAGGTACTTTTCTACATGGTTGATGATGCAGTTAGACTCCCGCATCAATTGGACTCTAATAAGCAATTTGTAATTATTGTTTTCTAATGCAATAGTGGGGGCAGTAATTAGAAGCTTTTTGAATAGGAGAGGTAAGGCGGAATATTCCCTAATTAACTTAGTTGTCCAATAACTGGCCATCCCATATTCAGCTTTGTGAATCTTGTCTGGAGCCACTTTTATCTTCTGGATAAGTTGGAGGATATAATGTTAACTGGTGAGCCATTATTATTTATTACCAAGACTTTAACCTTATGAATGACTACCTCTACTAAAACCACCAAAGAGCCAAACTGAGAATTAATGGCTAGTAAAATTTTGTGGGGGTTTCTAGAAAAGCAAGCAGAGGAATTTGCCACGGCCAAGCTTGGGGCTTCTCAATGCTTTTATAGGCTTTATCTGCTAGCGCTTGGCTTTCCATAGAGGAACTGACATCCAAGATTTTTGGGTAACTGACCAACATAAAAATTGGAAATCCAAAGATCTTATTTACTTGGATGGAAAGGAGTACGTCGACTTCTGCAGGTGCCACTATCACAAAGCATCCTGAGGTGCTGGGCATAGAATTAGAGCTAGTAAAGGGGTCCTGAGGCACTTGATTGTCGTCAGAATAGGAAGCCTCCTATACTATAATGACTAAACTTTTGCCAACCTACGTTGGAAGATGCGACAAAAATCTACATTATGGTTGTTTCTCTTGCAAAAAGTGTAGAATAATTTTGGGGTAGGCGAATCAGGAGGGGTAACTGCTAACACTTGGGGCTAAGGCTTACTATTAAAACAAGAGGCTTAGTGAGTTTTATGTAGATTGACAGGATTCTTTAAAATGGTTTCCTTGATGTGGAGGTGAGATGTCTAGTAAGACTTCACCCCTTTAAGATAAAGTAAAATATTATGCATACATTTAAACGCTGAAAATGAGGCAGTGATAGCATCATCCAAACTAAGATGTTTTCTGGCAACCAACCTTTGAGCCTCAAGGTAAAAACGGTGAGTGAACTCAGTGACAGATCCTCAAAATTAAGGCTCATGCCCATAAAAATTTGATTTAGGTTGGATAGAGTTAGGTCACTCTCAAATTCCTGAAGCAAGGAGACTTGGCTTCATCTCAAGTCTGGCAATGCATTAGATGAGGTACCATAATGTCTTGAGCTATGCAACTAAAAAGTTAGCTAGGTGTTTGAGCTGTTATGTGTCAGTTGCTTCCTCATAGAGCTTTCATAAAAATAGGAAGGAGAAGAAGCACCCTTAATTTTAGACATATTTCTCTTTGAACGACGGTCCAAACGTGCCACTAGAGGGGTTAATGGCCCAATGACAAGAACTGACACCAGGGGACGTTTTCACCTAAAAAGAAACTTTTACTGCTGGAAGATTTGTAAGGGTGAAGGGCGTCCACTTGACTTTGTAAGGCGTTAATATCTTTAATTATTGAGTCTACACAATCATGAGTAGCATGAAGAGCCAATTTTGTGATGACAAGCGGAGTTAACTGCCAAAATTGATTTTTAAGCTTGGTAGTTGCATCTCGAAGTTCAAGTTGATCTTACTCAAGGGCAAGAAATCTTTGATCCACCCATGTATCACAGCTGGTAAATTCACCAAGAATTCAAAGCGTTCCTGATCCAAAGAGGGATCTGACGCCAAATTGTTTAAATTTTATTTGAGGTGGGCTGACCTGGGGACAATACTGCACTTATTAAGGGGAAATCAAATGAATGGGAAAGGAGAATAAAGCCCAGAAAACCTCCACTCACAACGTATGATAGGCCAGGAACTCCATTGACCACATTTACTATTTGCTATCTTGGTTCAGGGCATTGGTGTGCAACGCCAACACAGTCATAATTGTCCCCTACCCAAAGTTCACTACATGGAATCAAACTCGGGGAGGCAGTGGTAGAGGGTCCATATTCTACCACTGGGGTATCCTCCCCTAGGATCTGATGCCAAATTGTTATTGCTCATTATAATAATAGTTGCACCATGAAATCAGGATATACCTGGCAGGGAGCACAAGTTTGCTAGGACAAATGGGTTTAGACCACTTGTCGTTTTATTTTAAGGCCAGGAAACCTGAAGTTCCTGGGTGCTGGATTACAAAGTTTTACTTTCCTTGGCCAAAAAGTCTTCACTCAGTATAAAGGTCCTTGAGTGGTAAATCCTACCTATTATTTTGTCCCCTTAATTAAATAGAGGTACGACAAAGTATTAATGGCAAAAAGAGAGTAGCCTTAATTTGCTTAGAATCATCATTATATGGGGGATAAGAGAGGAATTCTCAGTAAATCTATAAGCGTTCCAAGCTAAGCTCTATACTTATTACCAATTGGGGATTCTGTGGCAGGCTTGTAATCTTGGTCAAACAGGATTCAACCAATGCATAGATCATGTTTGAACCCCAAAATTAAAAATATTTGGGGGAGCAATGGTTAATTGCATAAGTCAGAGTTGATCCCTGATATTGAAAAGCTGTGATTTTCGTTAGAGGATTATCCCTGATAAAAATTTTGGGCTATTTCGTCATATTAAGATTGAATCCTTTCATTCAACACAACTGCATTTTAAATTTTTATAGGAATTTTATACACTCCCCTTGTCAGAAACTAAGTTATATCCATAAGGATGTGCCTCAGTTCACCCCAAGAGCTTGAATGTTTGATCATGATGAGGAAGTGAGCATCAATAAGTTTCCCCATTCAACCATAATGGGAACATGGATAGATTTTAACAGTTTAAATTTTCTGTAGAGGGAGCTTCAGACCACTTAAGGCCAATCTGTTGGTCTCCACCTTAGACGTCAAGAGCGCCGACCAGGTTATGCTACTTGTGAAACAGCTCCGTCACCTACCTGGAAGTCAAAGATATGGTGCTATGGTTGCTCAGGGGAGTAGAGAAAATGGCTCAGCTGAATGCTAACTTCTTAACCATTGGGCTTAAACTGAGTGATCCCTGATGGGTTTGCGGATCGGTTTACCACCAAAGCACACATTTTAGTTGGGGAAATGATGTTGATCGAGGCCAACGCGGAATCTCCATGACTACGGTGGTGAAACTACATTGTGAGCTGTTTAGTGCAATGACCCAATTCCTGAAAGGGGATATTCCCTTGCTTAAAACTGTTAATTACCTGCACTGACTGTCTGCTACATTCAGTCTTCTTAATTTAGATCAGAAGTCCCCTTGGCTGCTGCTGGAGCTCTTTCCTCAAGCAGCTCTCAAGAATCAAGTTATAATCCACTGGTTAGTCCCTGGACATTGTATAAATCTTTGGGCTTCCCCTTATCCGTTGTATTCTCCACAGCTGAATTACAATCCCTCGCTCAAACCTTAACTTGAGCAGTTCCAGGATACTTAAAGAAGAGATGCCTTCATAGTAAAGTGTTATGCATGTGGTCGCCTTGGTCATATTTCCTTAAATTGCTTTGGTAGACGTCAGGTCCATGTCATAAAGTTGAACCAGTATGAATAGGGAAAAGCTCAAGAGGAGTAGAGATGGGACTATCTACTTCCACAAGGTCAGTCTTTAATTGTCCCATCCAAACGCATTAGGATGCTTTTAGCTGAACTTTGTTATCCCAAGGATGAGTTACTCTATAAACAACTTTTAGATGACTTAAACGTGCTGAACCATCCTCAAATCAAAAAAACTGTGGTGAATAAGGGCCATCAAGTGATGCCAAAGCCCTATGCTTGTCAGATTTTGGAGCACGCCTCATCTGAAAACCCCTGAACCTACTCTGCACGCCATCGTTGAAGGGTGTGAACGTCATTATCCCAGTGGATGCAATTATCAAGCAATATCCAAGGGTAGGAGTGGGCATCCGGTTTAAAAAAAAAGATATTCACTGAGGTTAACGTATTAAACGCTTAAGGCTCTTCTTATTTAGAATGCACATATTGTTATATTTTTGTTGCAAAAACCAAAGTGCATGCAATTATAGATATGGGCTTACCAGTAACATTGTATCGACAAAGTTGGTGACTAAGTTGGCACTGAAACCTGATAGAGCATCTAATGGTGTACAGAACCATTGGGGTGGAATGCACCATTTCATAAGGAGCTTATAGCATGATACCCCGGTGGATTGGGTCAATCACTGTCTCTGCTCTGGCAATTGTGTTGCATATAGCAACTATGACCTGCTGATAGGAGCAGCTTTTCTGTGCCATTAAGGTGCTTTAGTGGATATGGCGGAAGAGACATTCAAGATTTTGGGCCAAAAATCTAGTTTGCTTCACTTTGAGCGGGGTGCCAAAGGACTCCATCCACATGGGGCAGGTTATCTCATGTACTTTGATGGAGTAGTCCATGTCCACTAACAGCGCTTGAAAAATAAAATGAGGGTCCTCCCTCATCATATATAAAAGTACCATGGTTTACCATTACAATCTTCAGCTTCTGTGACAAAATCCTTTGGCCACTAAGCTATTGTGGACACAGAAATCAAGGTTGAGATATCTAAAGGGCTCTATGGGGAGGTTCTGGGACGCTACCATCATTACCGACTCAAAACCCATGTAGCTCCAGGTATTGTGTTAAAATGGGCAAGGGGAAGTCAAAACGATGCTAACCAACCTGCAGAAGGGGCCATTGAAGGTTTGCTGACACCAGAGGTGGCCTACCTATACCTGACTCCTGTCAATGAGGTTTTACAGGCTCACAAATTTGGTTCTCTGGACGAGTTTGAACTTCCCACCTGACAATTCCCAGGTGTAATGACAGTGGTTCCACGAGTAGCCTTAGCGGGGTTATCAGAAGAGCAAAAAGAACAAGTCCCAGCTTTATTTTAAGAAGTCTTGGGCGAATTTTGCAGCTGACAATCCTGACTTGAGAATGAGCTTGTGGAGTTGTTCATTGGGTGGACATGGGGGATCGCCTTCCAATTCAGTGCTAACCCATCCACCGCTCAAGGGTCAAGAAGAAGGCAGGGTCAGATGAAACATGGAAACTGCTGGAGCAAGGAATGCCGGAGCCCTCCAAGAGTCCTTGGGCTTCGCCATATTAATTATTAAGAAGAAGGACGGCACCAACTGGGTAGTGATCAACAATTAAAAGCTGAACATAATCACCTAGAAAGTTTCATACTTGCTTCTCTAAATTGATGATGCATTAGATTGGTTAGGCTGAGCTCGTTAGTTTTTTGGTCATGGACCTGATATTGGGTTATTGGCAAATTGAGTCACCAGAGGCGGAACAATAGAAGTGCACCGTAATCACTTCCAAAGGGAATTTCAGCCCACTCATAGGTCACAAGGGCTATGCAACGCCCTGGCTACATTCCAACGGGCCATATATATTATTCTAGGTGATCTAAAATTGTCATGCATCCTTAACTAACTCTATGATATTAACATTATTTCGTGGACATTTTTAAAGGACCTGGAGCATTTTGATAAGGTATTCCACCAGCTTGTTGAAGCAAACCTAAAAATTAAGCCTCATAAATGCTACTTTTTCAAGGAGCAACTAGAGTATCTTTGGTTCGTGGTGGACTCAAAAGGGCTTAGGCTGCAAATGGCTAAGTTATTAACCACCCGGAAGATGGCCTGACCCAATACTAAGAGGGACATCCTGGTGTATTTAACCATGGTCAGATACTACCAACACTTCATTCCCACATTTAGTAGTATGAGGGCCCCACCCTTTGAGCTCGTGAAGAATGAGGCAATGCAAGATTGACAAAACGACGCCAGTTTTCTTTTTGCACACTCTGGACAGTGTTGATAAGTAAAATAATGTTGCAATATCCAAACTTTTATAAGGAGTTCATCATTCAGATGGATGCCCCCTTTCCGCCATTAGGGAAGTACTATCTCAACGGGATGATTAGGGGTGGAGCACCTCATCGCTTACTGCAGCAGAAGTCTGAACTTTCACATGCAGTACTACATGGTGACCAATTGGGAGTGCCAAGTTGTTATTTACGCTTACAAAAATTTTTGGGTGTACCTGAATGAAGTGAAATTTAAGGTCATGACCAACCACGCTTCTTTGCGTTGGTTGCAGAATTTCCATGACTTGGAGAGACAGCTTTCATGATGGGTTCTCATGATTCAGGTCTATGACTTTGAACTAATTCACCGTCCTGGGGCCAATACTCATAATGCCAACTGTCTATCCTGGCTTCCGTTGGTTGCCATGATGGCAGATATGGGTGATTCTCTATCTGACAAGATGATCAGTGGCAGTTACGCTGATGAACCACCTCAAGTTAATTGATTATTATACAGGATGAGAGATGACACTTTCTTGTAAGGTGAGTTATATAAGCAGGTCAGTAGGGTTACACTGAATTTTCAAAACCCTCTTCTTGGCCGGACATTATCTTAAGTATCTTAAAATGTAGGGTCGTGGAAGGGTATGCTAAACGTTGGAGATCCTAAAACCGCGCTATTTTGGGATGCATGTATTTTGGCGCGCTTAAAACAATCTCCAGATGTCATCAATACCAAGTAGAAAACCTTTTGCCAGAAAACATCCTATAACTTGTGAAACCCCTTTTTGCTTGGCATACAGTATCCACTGATGTTCTTGGACCTTTGCTGATAAGCGCGAATCACTCCAAGAACATCCTGGTAGCGATATACCATTTGACAAGGTGGATAGGGGCACATGCAATCAGAGATCTGGTGGAGTTCACCATGGCTAAGTTCATATTAAGTGCATAATTTAATGGCACGGTTTTCCACAGTTAAATCTAATGACAATGGTATTAACTTCACTCTCATATATTCTATCCAAATTTAATGAGTAATGTCCATCCACGGAGTTTACTGACCCCATGCTATCCTGAGTCTATTGGAATGGTTGAACATGTAAATGGAACATTGGTGAACATACTCAAGAAGCTGGTGGCAGATAGACTGTCAGATTGGAGTACTCTCCTTTCTACCGCTGTTTTCTCCTAAAATATTGATTATCACTCTGTGACTGGGAAGAATCCTTTCCAGCTGCTTTACAGAAGACACCCAGCCCTGCTGGCGCTACTTTAATTGTGTAGAAGATACTAGCAGACTTGATCCGAAGTTCTAGATAATAGCTTTAAGCCTATGCTAATAAAACTCCAGATTAAAGCGTGCTCAATCAGTCTAGCAAAAAAGATAAAAGATCATAATGCAATTGGCTATGGCGTAGTGGGCTGCAGTAGTTCATGATAGGAGAGCTTGTCTTGTTTTATGGCTATTATGGTTTTGGGTGGAGGAATAAGATGGCTAGCATCTGTATTGGTCCCTTAAAGATAATAAAAATAGGCGCTGATGATTACACATTTAAGGACCCCACAAACATTCAAATTATCAACCAGGTGCACGCTAAGTTCCTCTAACCAACAAACAGTAAGTGGACCACCTGGAAGGCCCATACACTATTGGAAGATTAAAGAAGGGTCCGCTATTGAAAAATGATGAGGTTCCCTGGATTGGTTAGCAAATGTGAAGATGTAGGCGATGTATCAGAGAAAACCATCTGGATAAAAGGGGGGAATTGTTAGAAAATAAACCAGATGGTTTCCTCCCATTATGCTTAATACCATAATTTAATTAGTTTCAGTACTGGTAGTCAAGCAACCGTATGAGGGTATTCTGGATCAGTTGCCTTGGAAAGTAGGCAGGATACAATTATATAAGTAAATTACTGGCGACTAGAATCCAAGAATAGTCAAAAGTAGGTTATATATATTAAGTTCCTAATGGTTGTTGGTGAATCAAATGCCAAAAGTTAGTAATGAGAAATGTGGCGATATGGTTACAACTTTCCAAGATTGCGCTGAGAAATTTGTGAGGAAGTTTAACTTTTTGCCAGAGTTATAGGAGTGACCACAGTGAGAGAGAGATAAATTGTAACAACAGAGGATGTAGGGGGATCGTTTTACATTAGTACGGTACAGTGGACTCTTTAGAAATAATGTTGATAGCTAGTACAAATCCCTAGGTTTGGTATTACAAAGCTGCTTTAATAATAAAGATCGTGTCCTAGAAACCTTTGGCTTCTATTTATTATACTCTACATTTTTTGTTTGAGAAACAATGATCTTCATATTGTCATTCCATTTTATCAATGAGCCTAACCTCTGAGCAACAATTCACTGGATTTTATCTAGTCACTAGAAAATGGACAATATTGATTTGTTATTAGGTAATTTTATTTAAAATATGATCATGCCTAATATCTATACAATAGCTTTTTATGATTTTTTTTGCTACTGCAAATGATTTTTCTTCACTTTTGATATGGATATTGACTTTTCAGTTATCTATTGTATGTAGGCAGTAGATTGACAGATAGTTGACTATAATATTATCACTTAAGTTAAGTAATTGAGGCAAATTTCTTCATTAGCTAAAACAATTATGACTTTCAACCCTATAAAATCCCCGATCAATATATAATATTGTTCTTAGGCATTAAATCAATGAGTAATGGATATTAGGAGGAAGTTTATTATGGAAATTTTTGCTGGGAACTTTCACTATATTTTATATCCTTTATATTTTTTAACCTTTTTCCACTATTTTTAACTCTAACTTATTTTCCATAAAGATAGATATCTGTCACATCGATGAATCCCCCCTTGGGTTAGGACCATCTAGTACTAAAAAAAGATAGATATCTGTCAGCAGATCATTGAAGATTGATCCAAACATGTTGAATATTAGAATTATTAACCATTAAAATGCCCCATTAAGGATTGAGATTCCCTGGAAAAGATATTTTTGTCATTTAGTAGGTTTATGCCCCCAAATAGGTAAGAGCGGATCAATGTGGTTCAAAATTTTGTCACAAGTACAATTACATTGAGGCCACTTATTGACAACCTGGGTAAAACCACATCCAAATTTAAGAATTTTAAGTGGAAACATTGTTCAATGGGATAATAAAAATCCAGACGTTGAAAAAGGGAAATGGCTGTGCTTAACCCTTTTACTTGATAAGAAGTAAAGATCCTTAATAGAAAAAGAAACCAGACGTTCAATCCACCACAAGGCTCCCACGCCCTATTGATACTGAAGAATTTGAAACAATTAGAGTTAATTTCTACACTTCCCTTGTTTTATTTACCTTATATCTTTGTGTTTTTTGCAATATCTCAACAATACTGTTGGCAGTTGAGACCCAGAATAGTTGCCATATATGAAACACTTATTGAAGTGAAATTGTCTAACCTTCACTTCTAAGAAGCCATTCTATTACCAAGTGCCATACCAAAGAAAGCTCAAATGTTCAAACAGGACACATCCAGGCAACTGAAAAATTGAATCTTTGGCTTTATTTTGTCAGTAAGGATCTATTGGTGCTCACTACAGTGATCTTTAATTGTAATAAGTGAAGATATCAATCACAAAATATGTACTATAATTTTAGAAATGAATCTTACCCATCAATGGGGCAGGGATTATCACTCAATGGACTAACACATAATAATACAAAGTAAAATCTGCAAAATCTGAGAGTTTGCAATCCTGGGCCGTCGTTGAGCTTAGTATTCCCATTCCAGAAAACAGTTAATATTAACTACATTCTGACAACATCAGCGATATGCTAAAACTTTTAGATGAGCTTTTTTTAAGCAAAGGCTGATACAGCCGCTCCCAAGCTAAAGCAGTATCTTCACATATGCGAATGTTTATAGTTCTGCTACCTAGCCACTAACAACTTGATTAATGGGTGAGATCCTACTTTTTTTGTTTGTGCATCTAACCCACCATCACCTCCTAGAACTAGAGGTACTGAACCATTAGGAAGTGTTATACTAATCAGGACTAATAAAGAACTTTAACTTTAAACTTGTATTTTATAAAGCCACATCTACAAAAATCTGAGATAAATGTGAGGCAAAATAGGATAATTGGAGCCTCATTTGTGATGCCTGAGATCAGATCTCCCTGATGGACTCTGGGATTTTTGGCTACATGGATAATCAGCTTTACTACTTGTTGCAGGGAAGGGGTACTAAAAATATGAATATGTGCATCAAATCCCCTAAAATTTTCAGGTTGGATCCAGACTCTGAATTAAACTTTGTTATAACCCCTGAACCAAGTAGAGCATTAACTGGAAATTTATGAAATGATGTCAGAACCTTACTCCATCCTCAGGAACACAAGGTTCTGAGGGTCCTTGTGGGCCTGAAGGGCTTAATGACTTATGTCCTGCAAGAACTAATGGTAATAACGGGCCCTGAGGTACCAAAGGGCCTATAGTCCTGTGGCTTAGATGGACTAGAAGGGCCCCAAGCCCTGAAGGGCACCTGTCCCCCAGGTCTTTTCTTCTACATGCCAAGGATCTTTTTAAAGTTGGAAAAATGAAATAAAGCGAAGACTAAATATATACATAAGAAATTCTAAAAAATTCTCAAGGGAGTATGATCAAGCCCAAAGGTCACCCAATCAACTTAAATATTAACTTAAACGCGTTAGAGTAGGAGAAGAAAATATACATAATATTCACTAAATTCTTCATCATTTGTCTCAGTTGGCTAAATTACTTGTGCAATTTCAAGAAACCAAATCAACAACTTTGAGTCTGAGAATACATCTCTCTAATATCATATGGAACATGAGGCCAGTACAGCCTTCTAGACTAATGATTGAATGAGATACAGAGTAATCAGGAGTGATTAAAAAGACAATTGGCCCAAGAAGCTCCCCATGTTAATTGGAGACAGCTCCTCAAAACCCAGCCATAATATTGAGCCTGGTTTCAACACTATCTCTGTCTCTTCTAGTCTAACTTAAAACCTAGCTTTAAAAAAAGCTTTATCTCTAGTCAAGTGTACTGTGTCATCTTTATATGATTATAAAAGTGCGATGGAGGTGTCTAATGACAGGCAGATTTGAAGCACAGCCATTAATGCCTTTAAGAAAAATTTGGAGAGATCATGACCCTTTATATACGTGATTTTCAATCCTAGGCGCAAGTGGATGCTACTTTAATTTAGGAGCTTGGGATTACTCAAACCCTCTCAATCCAGAACCAGGACTTTGCGGCAATTTAATTCAACTAAGGGTAAAGTCCTATATATTTTTATAAAAATTTTATTCCAGTTCTTAACCATTAGTTAAGGCTGATTTTACTTCATAAAAAGATTCTATTGCTGCTATCTAAACCCTTGAATCATGGCTTGACGTTCAACTTCATATGATAGGTCTTTAGCAAAGTTTTGTGCATCTGAGAGATCAAGGAGACCTAAATTAAGTTCCTACAGCTAATGTAAATAAGTTTCCTACTTCTTTGAAGGCCTAACAAATCCTCATATACACGCCTATTAATCAAAGAACAAGGACAAATCTATTTTTACTTACTGCAAAGGCCAATTTCACACTAAGGATGGTTGCTATAAACTTTTCGCAGAAGCAATAAAATGTAAAATATTGATAAAAAGGAGGTCAGCATGAAGAAAGAGGCTCTTTGTGCTGACGATTCTATTTAATGGCTCTATATAAATCCACTGTCTATTGAAGGAAGTCCTCTAAGAATTTCTGGGTGAACAGGTTATCTACATATGTTAAAAAACTTTCTGATACTGCTTATTCCTCTTCCAACGTGCACCCATGTTCCTCGCTTTGCCACCCCAATTTGACAACCTACTAAATTTGGTTGCCGTTAAAGTTCACAAGAAAAACCATTTTTCCGCCATCAATAGTGAGTCCTAGCGAACGTCATATCAACAAGGCTTATGCGAAGAATCAATATTGCTATCAACTTGCTGCACTACATGGAATATGGCACCTCTGGCCACAATATACAAGATCTACTGGATCTTAGTTAACGCTTCCTCTCATGCATGGTAATTTATCATTAGACAACCTAGCAATGGCCCTTAACAATCCCAGCAGCAAACTGCTCTTGAGATCTCAAATTCTTTAGGAGTACAATTCTATCAATAATTACGTTGATGGTCTTATCCTTACTTGATAAAAACTTCCCCTAATATGTCATAACACAATAATTGTAAGGAACTCATAAAGGATGCACATGTTTACTAAATACATATGACTAGATCAATTGAATTAAATAACATTTTTGTGGGTTAGCACCTAAAACTTTCACCTCATGTGATTAATGGAGCTGAAGAGATGACCCTATACTCTCAAATTAATGTGAAACATCAAGTTTAAAGTCCATAATAGACACTTGGATACACGTGAAAATACCTTCTTAAAACCTTTAAGAATATGAGGAGTCAATAACCCTTTGTTAAAAGAAATTATAAATTGTCCTGGCATTCTTTACCCTGCTTACGCTGGTTCCATTTCTGTCAACTTCCTAACTTGAAATCAGGATGCTCATGGTGGGGCCTAACACATCAACAGCCTACTTATAACTAATATCCACTAACAAGATTGGAAGTGTCCGGGTTATTTAAGAGCCTTCATGATTTTTAATTATAAGAGCCCCCCACTATTGCACTAGTTTTGACCTTAGACTACAACAGACTTAGCTGCTTCATAAAGCAAGAAGTCTGATGAGTAATAGAGGAATATGAGGACTGTTATCCACCATCATGTATGAGTTTGGCAAAATGAAAAGGGGTCATACACAATGTAGACATACGAGATTCTCAAATCATATGATAGCCCTTTACTGGAAGAGCAAGGTTATATGCTCAAGTTGCTTTGGAGCTCAAAGAGTTTTTAAAGTTTTGGGACTGCTGATTCCCTCTTGAAGCCTATGGGAGTATCCCTTTCTACTCATTTGCAAGAGTGAAAGTCACTGAGTTTTTATAGTTACTTCAGCTTACCTTGGTAATTAAGTAGGCATCTATCCGTTGCTTCATATTAGAGACTCGCTACGCCTCCTAGCCAGAGATCAATATCTTTGGCAATGGATCTTGCCATCAGTTACTGGTAAATCGAGCTCATTCCAAGTCTCAGCCCAGTGCTCACTAATAGCAGATAGTGGGTTATTCAAGATAAACCACATTCCACAGGGGCTGTAACACCCCCGCCAATTTCTAACTGGCTATGGATAGACTATTATATGACATGAAACTATAAAGTGTTTTATTCTACCTCAACATCATTAAAGTATTTTCCAAAAATTTCAATGGTCACCTGAAATAACTTTTTAATCTTTGCTTGGCTTAGGCAGGCTTCCTTAAATCTCAAGCCTTCTAAGTGCTTGTCATATATCCAAAAGTAGAGTTCATTGGGCACAAAGTCTTCAAATGAGGGATTCAACCTTTACTCAACAAGAATTTTACGATTGTATAAATAACCCCACCCGTAATATTAGGGACATCCAGGTGTTCCTTGGGATGTAGTAGTACTATGAGGAATTTTTCCCGCGGTTCAAAGACTTCGCAGAACTTTTAGTCTACCTTCTTCAGAAAAGCGTTCCCTTTAGATTGAAGTCCCAGGTAAGGCCAAGCTTTTAACCTAGTTAGAACAGACTTTTGACAAACATGTCCTACTATCCTAAAGTTTGACCAACCTTCATCCTATTTACAGATGCCAATAAAGTTAAGGGCAATTTTAGCCTGGATAGAAGAAAAGCAAGTAGATAGACAAATGCTTATATTAACAAGATCATATTAGAAGATCAACAGAAATAAAATATTTATTAAAAGGAATAGCTTGGCTGTTGATGCGTGGCGGCTCAACTTTTGGGTTGGGCACCTTTAGTGCTAAAAAAAGAAGAGCTTAGCTGTACTTTACACCATTATGCATATATATTCTTATCTGCATGGAACTCTATTCACTATTTTGACCCAGTCACTTCTTACTCAGAGAACTCATGCAGATGAAGGATCCTGATGGGATGCTTTCAAGATGGGCTCTAACTACTAAATTACAACAAAACTACTGATTATCAGTATGATATAACCCAATAAAACTCATATGGGTTGTCAAGGATGCCAACTTTGGCCGTGCTTTTACTTGGGGAAAAATATTTTTAAGAAGTAATTGGCTGCCCTTAAAAGTGGGAATTGAAGACATCAGAGACTAAAAAGGAATTGCAATAAATGATGATGGACAATAAGATCAAGTATGGGATGCCCTTCAAACCTATTGGAGAAAAATGATTACCTTATGTGCAACCATACTCTTTTACTGAATTATTCTTGAAGCACTCAAGCATGGGGCATGGAGCAGTCAATTAGACGTACAAGTATTTGAAGAAACAGAGATATTGATATCAGATTTTGAAAACCATACAAGAAGTACTAGAAGCTTCTTTTAACCGCAGGATGCAGAATTGTCAGGCTTTGCTATCAGCACAAATTCATCGCCCCATATTGTAATTTAGTTTATTAAAGTGGATGTAGTGAGACTTTTATCTATGGGTCTTTATATAAATTGATACAGCATGCTTGTCATTGACCACTTAACCATATGAGTTGAGTTTATCTCTGTTCCTGTCAACTATGCAAAGGCCATTGCTTCATTTATAGCTCCATTTTTCACATAACAATGGTGCCCCAGGGTCTTATTTACGGAAAACAGTTTAATCTTATGTCCAAGGTGTCCAAAAATTAACGTTGCTGTTTGGTAACAGCCATTACTTCACTGCCTTATATAATCCTTCTATTAAAGGGGCATAGAATTATCAAATGCTGCTCTTGTATCTTATTTTTGAAAGAAGGCACCAACTAATCCCATGCTATGAAATCATTATGTACCATCTGCCTTTTCTACCCACTGGATAAGTTATCATTTCAAAATCAAGATATTACTGTACCTGTCCTATATGGGAGAGAACATTAACAACCAGAAGTCTCAGACCACTGGTAGACTCTTCAACTCCCAAAACTGCCAAACTAAACATGAGGTTATTGGCTAAAAAATATTCAGATTACAGGTGCTGGCTACCCAAGAGATTGTCACGACCAAAATGAAATGACTGCGCAATCCAATGCTCATAGATCAGCCCTTCCTCACCTTCAAGATCAGGGATCTCATTTCATATATCATATTGCCATTTCAGGCAACTCAAAATATTTAAACCTATTAATTTGATCCTATATCGCTTGCTATAAAAATCTAATTTCAAGTATTCCATTGTAGATGTCATCCAAGGAATCGTAATTAATATGGTTCATGTCAGGTTTTTATGGCCTATGTCTCCCATCAACAGGATTTTTAGGGGCACTGTTGGCATCTGCAATAATGAATAATCCGTACATACTAGAGATTTTTTTAGAAACTGTTCTAACGCTCCCATCCAGAGTCAAATTCCTGATAAAAATAAATTGTCAATTAATAGGTAAATGGTTAAAAATTAATAAGAGCAAATCAATGGGGTTCAAGATCTGTCATAAAGTACGTTTTTAACAAGGATTCATTGATGACCTGAGTGAAACCAAATCCCAAATCCCAGCATTGCTATCAGGGAGCATCAGAATAATGTGGTCCCAACAAATTAGACATCAAAAAAGGAGATGGCTGCTGCTTGGCCCTCTTACTAGATGAGAACTATGGATTTCGTTATAAGAGGAACCAGACACTCACTCTGCCACAAGCTACGCTTACACTTAATAGGTATTGAAGAACTTTAACCTAGTAAGTTAGTTCAAAATTCTTTTCTAGTTTTTTAGCGTATATTTTTTTAAATATTTTAACAATACCATTAGTGGTCAAGAACCAACATAGTTACCATATACAAAGACACTACTGAAGTGAATATGCCTAGCTATCGCCTCTCAGAAGATATCCCACTACCAAGTGCCATCCCAAAGAAAGATAAAATTCAAAACAAAATACCAGTAGGAAACTAAAAATCAGATATTTGGCTTTACTTTGTCATCAAAGTTGATAGTAAAAAGGCTACTTATGATTCTAACTGAACCTTCTCCCATAAATTTACCCTCCTTTTTAATTCGCCTAACTAAGTCATGAAAATGGATGATAATAGAAGAATGGGCTTCTATTATGGATGTATCAGCTCCCGTTGGAGCTCACATAATTCCAGTATCACAGCAATGCTAATAACTCTGAGGAGGGACGTTTTATCATCTAAAAATGAGGGAAATAAAAATCAGAAACACACTCAAGACCAAAAAGCAAGCCAAGTGGCTGTAATGGGGCAATTGTGGGTCTTGGTCGGTCAACCCAAATGGTAGTAGAGGCATTGAGGGCAAAAACTCATCAGAGGCTGCATAGGATGGCCTTTGATAGTGTACTTAGTAACCATTTTATTGGTCAGGGGCGCACTTCGTTATCTGGGTTCTTACAAAAAGACATATGTATAGGTTGATTTATCAGTAAACAGATTAATTTAAAAAAGGTGACTTACATTTGTGTAGAGTTTAGGATGGTCTATGCTTTCTGAAATGATTTAAACTGCCACATGGAGTTGGTTTTGAAACAGGATGGTGGATCAAATTGCCTACAATGATTGGGAAGTCCCCCCAGGAGAAGTGCTCCAGATAGACCAGACGAATGTGAACCTAAATGGAGTGAGAGCTTTTAAGTTCTTTATCTTCGGGATGTGTGCTAGAGTTGGTATACTGTAACTGCATATGGTGAACAGATCGCACCAAACCAGTGGTGGGTCAGTAATGCAAATCCATGCTGTGTGGGTGTGACACATGCGTGGTAGAGTGGCATTCGTTGTCAAGGTTGCATTTTATCTAGAACTTTGCAATGTCAGACTGGGTGGCCAGTTCAATAGTATGGATGGTCCACAGAAAATCATTGAGGCTGACTTAAACTTTGGCGTACTTTGATAGATAAAAGGAATGTTATATAAAAAACATGAAAGGCGGTGTCCACGGTCACTAAGTAGAAGCTGAATGGTTTTTTATATGATAAAAAGTTCATATAAAAGAAAGATCCAATAACAGACCCTAGAAGGGCTGTTGCCCTTATATTGGGTAGATGAATTGTAGAGTGCCTAGGCTAACATGGGTCTGGGGCCCCATAAAACACTTCCAGATTAGTTAGGATAGAAAAAATGAATTTGGGTGAAGAGTTTATAATAACTTGGATTAGATTGTAAGTATTTCGGTTTGAATTCCTTGGATCATAGTGAATTTCAGATCCCTAGAACCAATTCGACACAGAGTTATACTGATTGTACTTCTGCCCATCTCATTTAACATAAATCTGTTCTAAGTGGTTAAACAAGTGGAATAGCCTTAGTAGAGGATAAAGGGGTTCAGGGTCAATACATGATAAATTTATCTTTAATAACTTATCAGGCTTTTATGACTTATTAAGTGTTTCCTGGGATTTAATATGATTTTGACCAAATTTCTCATGAAGCTTGAGTAACTGGACTGAGAAATAGGATGAGACCTAGGGATCCTGCCAGAGGTTTCCAAATTGAACTACCTCTTTACAAAAACTCCACCATCATTTTAACCAAGGAAAGGAGAAAAATTTGAGCTGAGAGGAAGCATCCCTTAAATCTAGAGAAGTAATCTTCTTCTCATCTAACATGTGAGTTAGGTTACTCAACAGGAATAAGAGGTTCCTTGAAAATCTTATGACCTTTTTTAAATCTGTAAGGATGCTGGTAATGTTTGAAACAGAAGGGCTGTGCTTCCAGACTTGTTTTATACTTTACTTATAAAGCAGGCTCATTTTGTACATCTTGCATGAACTAGGCATAATTTATGCTTTTTGGGAGCTTGTTGGCCAGAATAGCTGACATTTTTTAAAAATATGAAAAGCTCTTGGTGGGATACGAGGAATTCTTTCACCAGCTCTTTGCAAAATAAAATCTTTCGCGCTTTACTAACTGTTTTTATAGGAAGGATATCACTTAAATGACATGAGATATTGGATTGAATGATGAAAATCTAGAGACAAGGGAATGAGTTTGAGTCCATTTCCTAAAAGTCCTCAACAAGATTGGGTTCACAAAAATAGGTTTTTCCCCTTTGAAAGGGGTATCTGTGAGGTGTGAAGCACGTTGTAGTTCTTCCAGTGCGCTAGATGCTTTTAAAAAAGCTATGTTGCTTATTTTCCTTCTTGACTTTAAAAAAACAAATCGTTAGAAACTATCTTCTTTTTGGGCGACTTCATGTGACGATTTTGAATATCCAACATGATAAGGGAGCCACCTTTGATATCATGAACTGGGAGTTGCTTCCTGTCTCAAAATTGATTCGCGTCTGCTCTCTGTAATCCTCAATTGTCATTGGTAGATGTCCCATACAAGGTTCTTGGTATCATGGATGATCTCTATATGGTCTTATCTTCTGTGAGGATTACAGAGAGCAGACGCGAATCAATTTTGAAGGGGGAATAAATCCTAGATTATACTTAAAGTAGATCCCTGTAGAGGAATGGGATACGTTGTTTTGTTCAAACTATGTAAGGGGAAAAAGCTTAGGTAATCTAGGAAGCAGAGCCATAGAAACGCAGGCACTTCTACAAGACTCAATTATCCCTATCAGTTTTCCTGTCAGACCAAAGACAGTAGGCAGTGGATCTGCAGGGTTTATTACTGTTTAAGCGCCAGGAGTTTATCCTAAAAGTGGAAATGTACTAGGGACCCAGGTCACTCACAACCACTTTGAAGGCCAAAAATTGAGAATATATATGAACACCAGATTTGCATTCCAACCGCAGTTATGGATTTGTGGCAGGGAATAAACAATGTAATCTATTAAATCAATCATTTACTACAGTAACATCAAAGCTATTTGAGGGGAGGAAGCTCTACAATAAAGTTAAATTAAGCTGCTGTTTAATATTTTTCCACCTGTTTTATAAGGTGTAATCATCAATTTCTTCCATCTTAATTTTTAATTCAAGTGGTCTTAGATTCCACAGCTGGCCACCAATGCCAAAATATCCTTTGAAACTCCTGATTTTTTATATGTCACCTTTATAAGTTCTTCTTACTTCTTGGATCACGGGCGGCCCACTCAAGGGGGACATGGTGTTCCTCAATGACCGGAGTATGCTAAGAGGGAGTAATCCAGACCAAATTTAAATTGGATCACCCCATCCTTCAGGACATACTTGGGCTATTTACGTTCTTGAAATTAAGATCTTCATGCAGCTCTATACTCTCTTGACAGCATAGTTGAGCAGCCAAGAGATAAGGGATAATGGGGGCCTCTGGGGGTAGAGCAGCAAAGGATATTAAGAGGTATGTCAAGGAAAAGATCTTAGAGGGGGTATAATGGTGGAATCTCCCAAATATCCTTTTCTTAATTAGGGAAAAGGAGGGATACCAACTTAAATGAGAGAAAAACGTCTAAGGGCCCTATTAAACTCATCTTGAAATTGGCAGGTGCAGAGATCTTGTAGGTGCGCACCTGTGTTGACTATTTGTAGCTTCCAGCAGGATGAAAACACTTTGTGGTCTATATAGATGGTAATCTCTGGTGCTCCTTTGAGGAGATAGCGCCAGTGGGTAAGTGATCATTCTATCACCGCCAGCTCCTTTTTTAGATAGCCCACGAGCATTTTATAGAAGTAAACTTGCAGAAAAATAGGAAACAGGGTGTTCAGCCCCCTATTGATCCTGTAACATCAATACACCCAAAGCACCAATGAGTCATTGCAAACCACAATTAAAAACTTCAAATTGTCCAATTGTGGAAAATTGGAGCTGTGAGTAAATGCTCCTTAATAGCCTCAAAGTCTTTTTGGCACTCTAAGACCTTTTTAAACAGAGAATTTTTTCTTATTAAATAGATGGAGGGTTTTTTTAGCTGGGCTAGAGCCAGAGATAGCTTCTTAAGTAGGATCACTATGTTAAGGAAAATCTTAAGTTGTTTTTATATGGTTGAAGTGGACAAAACTGAATAGCTTCCAGCTTACAGGGTTCTAGGGTTTTTGCCCATATTTTCAGCTGACTAAATTACCAGGGGTCACAGGGAAAAATTCCCTATAGCGAAGTGAATTGGATATTAGTTGATCCAGATTTTGGGGTAACAATGTTTGGGGGATTTTAAGTAATTCTCCTGGTTTAGATCCATTGGAGATTGATCTGGGTGAACGCTTAAGATCTTGTTGGGAAGAGTTGCTGACAAAATGGGGGCATCTGATAGTTAATGATTAACTATCAGGTGTACCAATTGGGATTGGTCAGTTTTCATCACTGACTGATTAGGAATTTAAGGATCAAGTTGCGAGGCGAGTAATGCCACATGCAACTAGCAAATCAATCAGTTGGTTTTTAATCTGCCTTAATGAGTAGCAAGTCCCATTACTAAGAAGGTGCTGGCCAAATATGCTTGGTTTTCTGGGTTTGAGAGGAAAACGTTAGGGACATATTTTCTGACTCTTTCTTTTTTAAGTCTTGAGGATGTCCGATGATGGAATCCTAGCCAGGATGGGGAAGACCATCAATGATATTATGACAAAGGGTAATTCAATGGCAACAGCTGCCGTTTCATCAATGAGGTACCAACCAAGGGTTGGGAGCCAAATAAACACTATAAAAACCCTTAAGAATTTACTTAATAAAAAACAATCAATGAGAGTTTAAGAAAAATAATAAATTACCAAAAAACTATAATATACTTTAACAGAATTCATTTCTAGTTCTTTTCTTCTTCAGGGAAGTTATTGCTGTATGCTTTAATTGGAGACTCTTTAGGATAAAGAGTAATGATCTGAGCGTGAATCCAGAGAAGAAAAGCTAAGCTGAATTGGTGACTGCTGCCAACTGTGTGTCACCAGAGAGAAGCGTAAATGAGGATCTGAGCGTGGATCAAGTTAGGATATAAGGTAATGAATCCCTATTGAGGACATCTTAAGTATTTCAAGGGGGAAATTGGTCAAGTGTTGGACCCAAACTAGTGATTTATAAAACTATGGATAATAGTCTTCATATTATTATCAATCTACTATATATTATTATCAACCAACATGAAGAATTGAACAACACCAAAACTGTGCATTTAATTAATTTAAGGGTTATCAGCCATGAACAATTAACAAAACCCATAAACTTTAACAATTGGTGCTTACTACAGGAGTGTAGTTGATTAGAAGATACTATGACATTGTCATATAAGGACGAAATAAGAAAACTCTGGATGGAGTTACACCAATCAATAAGAACGCCTTGAATTCTGCGGATCATTGAGAATTCACTGCCTTGGAGGAGAGTTACCAAGATCGAGGAAGGGGTCAAAAATGTCGCTAGTTTTGGCAATGGGTTATTAGGAAAAGTAACGTCATTGAATAAAAAAGAAGAAAATTTAGTTTGAGAAGTCTTATTATTGAAAACGGAGCATGAAGAAGATCACATTCCTTTAAGAGCATTCAACGCAGATATATAGTGACTGATTAAACAAGTTGAGGAGCTGAAGACTTACAAATGCAAATTTGAGCCATATTTGCAATTAACGCTGAAGAAAGAACCTCACGGACTCCAGTGGGAAAGACAACTAATCCAAGAAATATGCCATCCTTTTTCACAGCCATTTTGAAGACGACTCCCTAAATACTCCTCAAGTGAGCCAAGTAGCCGAACCAAGAGAGGTGGCAAGAGAAACCTTGGAGGAATTTAAAGTGACACCAAACTTACCTACTTCCATAAGGATAACGCCACTGCATTTGTCCAAATTCTCAATACGACAATGTTTGGATACAGCGATTGTCAAAAGGCTTTGACAGTGATGAACTGCCTGGATACTGATTGTCATAACCTAGTGTTGCCCCATTTAGAGGGGGACAGCTGGTCGTACTCAGAGGCCAAGGCGGCCATTATGAAGGAATTTGGAAGTCCCACGCGCATGTCAAAGCGCAAGTAAGAGTTTATGGACATTCAATTCCAGAATGATGAATCCTTAGCAAGTTTTGCCAATCGTTTCTACCAAGAATCGCAGATTTTGGTTGGAGCAAAGATAATGGATAATTTTGATGCCCAGATTGCACTACAAGTGGCCCTTTGGCCCTATTGCGATTTTCATCAAATGATGTCTTTCATAATCATGAGGAGATAGCCACCTCTCAGATGGTGGATCATCTGTAAATATTGGGAGCTACCTTTGATGCTCCAAATAGAAGTTTCAAATTTAATACAGTATGAAACAAAAATCTCATAAAGGAGACTGAGGGCGCTAAGGAGTTCAATAACTAAACCATGCCAGGAGATAAGGCCAAAGAGTTTAAACGGATCAATAAGAAGGAAAAAGTCTGTTACCAGTGCAGACGAAAAGGACAATTTTCTGTACACTTCAAGAAAACTGAAGATCAGATTAATTTGGTCCAAGTTCAAAGAGTCTAAACCTGCACAGGAATTTGGAAAAGGGTTCACAGTCTAAATAAGGAACAGTCTAGAGCTGTGGAAAACTTAAACCTCACAAATTATATTCATGAAGAAATTCTCATAAGTGATCTGTTAATCAATGGGGACGCGCAGGATCAGCTATATCAAGTAGTCAATTTAGATGTATATGCGGTAACAAGATCTGTAGCAAAGGGTATCAACCCAGAAATAATTAAGGAAGTTGCTTGGCCATATGCGTGACAACTGGTGGACAAGATTTGAGATAAAGATAAACAGAAAAATTGACCAAAGTCAAATTAGATGAGGCAAACCTGTCAATTCCCCTTAGCACTATCTAGAACTCATTTCATGATTTAATAGCACAGATAATTCACACCCTTAATTCAACTAGTAAAGCCACGCTACAATCAGTAAATACTATTTTACAATACTCTGAGTGTACTTATATAGACATACTAGTGAATCAAGTATGTGTGAGGGCGATAGTTGACAGTAGAGCGCCCATCAGCATTGTTTCGACCAAACTGGTGAAGAGGATGAGGATCTCGCCAATTTAAAACACAAGAAAGAGTATGGGCCAGCTGAGCCGAATACCACCATCTCAAGTGGGGTGTATAGCGCTCTACCACTTCAATTTGGATCCTTAGTGGTATCTGCTCCAGCAATAATTTGTCCAACCAAAACTATGAGATTCTGATCAGGATGGAGTTTATACAAAAATATATAGTTAAATGTAACTTTGAGGATAACATGTTGACCATATTGGATCAGACGTTACCATTGGTTAATAAAAAAGATGGGAAGCTCCAATGACTTGGATAAATAAGTTCATCAAAATAATCTAAAATGATGGCATTGTCCCAATTTGATACCAACTAGTTGGTTGGAAGCAAAAAGAGATGCTGACAAAACCTTGGAAAAATTGGGAAATTCTTCTGAGGATTAAGAGTGCGAGAACCATACTGCCAGGATCACAGATAATAGTTGACACGGGGTTGATATTGGAGATGCCAGAGCTGCTGTATGGGGAAGTCAGAAGCCCCTGTAAGTAGTCCACAGTAGAGCCTTGGGTAGCTCCAGGAATAATTATTCTAGGCCATGGAGAAACTTGAGCTCTCCTGGCGAATTTGAATGAAAAACCAATGAAGATTGAGAAGAATCAGATTGGCACGTTTGTTCATCTAATCCCAACGGCTGAATTGAGGAAATTTTACAATTTTGGGACCCTTGATGAAATGGGATTACTGACTGGGGTGACCAAGAGCATCAATTTATTGGTTGATTAAGAGCAACTTGCTGATCTGACGGCAGACAGCAGGAGGAGGTGCTCAAATTATTTGACAAATATTAGGAAGTATTTGCCTAGTATTACCATAATATGGGATGCACAAGATATGTAATCCACAAGTCTGATACCAGGGCAAATTTGCTGATCAGAATGAGACTGATTTGACAATTAAAGGCAGCTGAATTAGTAGTAGAGGAAGAAATTAGCAGACTAGTGAAGCATAGGCTTCTAGTTCCATCATTGAGTCCCTGGGTAAACTCTATCCTTATTGTGAAGAATAAGGATGGCTCTTATCTGGTGGTGATTGATTATTGGAAATAGAAAAAAATTACAAAGAAGGATTTGTATACACTACCATGAAATGATGATTCGCTAGATCAATTGGGAGAAGCAAAGTATTTCTCTGCAATGGATCTAATATTGGTATATTGGAAAATTGATTTGCCAGGAGAAGACCAGGAGAAATGCGCGATTATTACTGCGCAGGGGCTTTATCACTAATGAGGATGCCTCAAGGTCTATGCAATGCGCCTGTGACGTTCCAGAGGGCCATGGAAGTCATGGTAAATGACTTGAAGTTGTCATGCGTCCTGGTGTACTTGGACGATATAAATGTGTTCAGTAGGACGTTCACTGACCATTTACACCACTTAGAGGAAGTTTTTAAGTGACTATCTGCGGCCAACCTGAAGATCAATCTGAGGAAGCGCCATTTTTTAAGAAAGAGTTCGAATATCTGGGATGTATAATCAACTCTAGTGTACTGCATTTGCAAGCCCAGAATATCAAAGCCATGGAGCGAATGGATGTACCAAAGAGTGTATGAGATATCCAAATGTTCCTTGGAAGAGTCAGATACTATAGAAGATTCATTTGGGATTTTGCAGGGATTGCCAAGCCCCTCTTCCATCTGTTGAAGGATCTAAAGAAAGGATTCTTATGGAATAAAAAAGCACAGAAATCCTTTGATGAGTTATGCCAGTACTTGATGGATTCTCCCATTTGGAAATATCCAAAATTCAAAAGAGAATTTTTAATACAAACTGATGCTTTGCTAACAACGATTGTGACATATTAAGCCATGTAGATGAACTTGGGGACAAACATTCAGAGGCATATGTGAGCTGGACACTATCTGCCGCTGAGAGGAATTACACCATGACTGAGCATGAATGCCTTGCAGTCAATTATTTCTGTAAACAATTTTGGGTGTATATCCATGGAACGCACTTCAAAGTGGTGACAGACCACTCCTCATTGCATTAGCTACACAATTTGCGAGGCAGAAGGACAAATGGCTTAATGGGCACTAAAGCTACAGGCTTATGATTATGAGATAGTCCACCGAGATGGAGCTTCTCATCAGAATGCAGATGGCTTATTTCGGTTACCAATGGTCCAGGTGGTATACCAGCAAGCGGATGAGCTATTTCAGAGAATGGTTGATGGAGAAATTGGGAATGAGCCCCAATAAATTCAAGGTGCACTTTGAAAAGCGATGGAAAACACCGAGACCTTGGATGAACAAGTTTTTAAGATGATCTATGGTAAGAAATTACTATTATGAAAGCCATTAGAAAGAGCGGCTATCATTCAAGCCAATAATAAGGTTGTCGGGCATGGAGGCCTACAGAAAACAACTGATCATATTAACCAGTATTCTTACTGGGAGTCCATCAACTACAATATAGTGGACTATCTGGCTTGTTGTGTAAAGTACCAGTTGCATAAGCCAGACAAGAACACGACTAAATACTGACTGGTCCGCCCTGGATTGCTTGGCATATGGTGTCCATTGACATGATGGGACCACTAACCACGAGTACTGGGGGAATCAATTACATCATAATTGCGATTGACCATCTGATGAGGTGGGTCAAGATGAAGGCCCTGGTGAAAGTAGATACTACCAGTACTGCAAAGTTCATCCTAGATTAAGTAGTATACTGACATGGATGCCCATAGGTCCTGCTGAGTGACAATAGGACAAATTTCACATTTCATATGATCTCATGAATAAATGAAATAATGGGGATCCAAGGAGTTGTCTGTACCCTACCGGCTGGAGATGAATGAACTGGTAGAAAAAGTCAATGTGGCGCTGGTTGAAACGCTGAGGAAGCTGGTCACAGGGAGAACTTATGCGTGGGGAATGAACCTTAGTTCAGTGATGCTCACCTACAATGTAAGACATCATAAAGCAATGGGAAAAAGGGAATTTGAGTTGCTATATGGAAGGAAGGCCGCGTTGCTGCTTATTTTTATTTGGTGGTGGAACCAACATCAGGGATGAGTGCAGAGCAGTATCTGTACCGATTGTTAAATATCCTGATTAAAATGTAATTGCAAGTATTTAATATAACTTTAAAGAAAAGGATTTGAGCAAAAATGATGGATGATAATAACTGACTGGCCTTATCAGAATACCAAATATGTGAAAGAGTTGCCTATTGTGATATACATGGTTTAGAAAGAAGGAAAAAGTTGGATTCATTGTGGTTGGGTCCATTTGAGATTATTGCTAAGACGGCAAATGACGGCTACTACATCAAGAACCACTTGGATGGAAGGATAGTAAATTGAGTCCATGCTAAGTACTTAAAGCAGTGGACCAATGAAGAAAATAATATTTAAAAAGAGTTCCTAAAGGACCAATGAGCCATTAAGTTGGTTATGTCCGGATGATTTGGTTAAGTCCAAAAAAGGACCGCTGAACAAAACTAGATGGTTAAGTCTTAAATAATAAGACCTCTGAACCATAAAAAACTGATGAGTTTAAGTATACCTATGGAACAAGTTTGGGGGGAATAAAAAAGAGGGACTGATGAATTAAGAAAAGGTCAAGTCCCATAGAAAAAAGAAGAAGTAAAAAAGATTGATAAAAATACAAGGAAAAAAATGCATCAAAAAATATATATTTATAAACTTTATTTTTTATGGGTTATCCTCAACTCAGGGATATTTCCGCCTATGTTGCCTCTTGGGGGCAGGATGAATGGATCGCATTAGGAGTAAATAGCCCATCAAAATCTATGAGAGGTTAAATGCTAGCAAGGGCTATCCTACTCAAAACTAAGTTCTTTGAGCGGATGCTGATCCTTGCGAGAAAGTGACTGGGGAAGAGAGAAAAGAAATGTCAGAACATGCCAAACGTGATACCCCAGATTGGGGGGGAAGCAACAGAACAAGAAGAGGCAGTCATCAAATAACCCCAAGTAATCCCAATATGGCACCAGAGCTGGAAGATTGGTCTTGAGTGCTTGCTGACAGGCTTTTTCAAGAACATTAAACATATGGGCCGGCATTGTGAAAGGGATACTAAGCAAGGGTTGCCAAATCATGCCCCTATTAAAGTCCTCATCTTAAGATACTGATGGGATTGCCAGAAACGAGATAGTCATGCAATGAGAAGATGGCATCCTGAAGTGACGACTATGAGCTTCTTGGAAGCAAAAGAAGAATGAGCGATGAAAGCCAGGAGAGGTTGGAAACTTCATGGCCCAACTTTGAAGAACTTACTCAGAAAAACAAAGAGCACAGGCTGCAACATCTCAATCTATAATGTATTTGAGATTTGAGGGGCTCAGAGATATGGGCAGAGACTTGGTTACTTGGGCCCTCAATTCTGCATAGGGGAGTTCAAAATGTTTGCTGTTTCCAATGGCTAGTTCAGTTGCCAAAACAGCTGGCTTGTAATACTGGCCAAGTCAGAAAAGGAACTCCAGAAGCAAGTCTGATCCTGCAAGGAATGATTGATTAAGAGCAGAGGTCATTGCTATAGGAGTTTTTTCAATGATGATAGGAGAATCAGCAAATGGATCCAGATACAGGAGAGTTCTAAAATCTAACTCATGAATCAACAAAAAGTGAAGGATTAGTCATGAGTTGTTTGAGACAATTGCAATCTGGTTTTGTCAGGGTCAGTTACCATTTCTGGTAATTCCATGGAAAGACTGGCCACATTTACTTGAATGGGAGTATGAGTCCTGGAAGGACCATAGAAGTGGTTCCAACGCGCAGATTGACTCATCAGATGGAAGAGACAAAGGTCATTATTGGACATGCTATTAAGCAGTTGTTCTTACCAAGTCTCCAAATTTGACATATGAGTTGGATGAGAGGGGGGATGTTGGACTTATATGATAGTTGACATTATACAACCTTGAATCGATTAAGCTCTAATTTTGGAGAATATAATCTCAAAAAATGTTGGATAAGCTCCCCAGAGAAGAATTAAAATGATATGATATAAGAGGTTACTATGAGAAAATAACAAGGGCGAATATAAATGAGCATTCTTAAAAGTGTCATGAAATGAACATCAATAGCAAGAATCTCCTGCTGAGGACAAGGAGAAAATCAAGAAATCGAGTAATCCAGACCAATAATCATGAATAAGACAGTGCGTCATATGCCCTGAATAAGGGAAAACTGTATCCTGGAGTTAATATCATCACAAGTAAATCAATCAGCCCAGCACAATAGAAGGTTGTTGGAACCACGCTCTGAGTAGGCGGTAGTGAGGAGGAAGACGAAGAGAGCCATATGCCAAGTCCTGAGCATTGTTGAGTACCAATTAACTGTACTCCGCTTGAACAAAAGAAGTAAACAATTGAGTTCTGAAGCAGTGTTCTCCTGTCCTAATACTTTTCTCACTGTAAATCTAGGCAAGATGGGGGATGTGTTGGGATTTTCGCTCATATTTCCACCCAACTATATTACCAAAGGTCGCTAGGGAAAAAATTCTCTATAGCAAAATGAATTAGATATTTATTGACCCTGATTTCAGGGTAGCAATGTTTGGAGGACTTTAGGCAATTCTCTTGGTTTGGATCTGTCAGTGATCAATTTGGGTGAATGCTTAAGATCTTGTCGGGAAGAGTTGCTGATGAAATGGGGCATCTGATAGTTGATTAATGATTAACTATCAGGTGTACCGATTGGGATCAGCCAGGTTTCATCACAGAAAAATTGGGAATTTAAGGATCAAGTTGCAAGGTGAGTGATGCCGCCTTAAACTAATAAATCAATCAGTTGGTTTGTGACCTGCCTTAGTGGGTAACAAGTTTCATTACATAAGCAGGTCGCTTGCCAAATATGGTTGGTTTTTTGGGATTGAGAGGCAACATTAGTTACACGTTTTATGACTCTTTCCATTTTAGGCTTGAGGATTTCCAACGACAGAATCCAAGGCCAGGGTAGGGAAGACCATCACTGATGAGACAACAATGGATAATTCAATGGCAACGGCTGCCACTTCATCAATGAGGTGCCAACTGAGGGTTAGACAGCCGAATTCCCCGCTATATATCTTCATAAGAATCACTTAATAAAAAACATTAAATTACAAAAAAAAACTATGAGATTTTTAGAAAAATAAACAATAACCAGAGTATTATAGTAAGATACTTTAGCAGAAGCTCATTTCTAATACTATTCATCTTAATGAAAATTATTGCTGTGTGCTTTAATTGAAGACTCTTTAGAATAAAGAGTAAGGATCTGAGTGTGGATCCAGAGAAGAGAAGCTGAGCTGAATTGAGGATTGCTGACAACTGTGTGTCACAAGAGAGAAGTTTAAACAAGGATCTGATCATGGATCAAGTTAGGCTGTATAAGGGAACAAATCCCTATTGAGGACATCTTAAGTATTTTGAGGATATATACTGGTCAAGCGTTAGACCCAAAACTATGATTTATTCAATTAAGGGTAATAGTCTTCTTGCTAAAATCAATTGACTATATATTATCATCAGACAATGTGGAGAATTGCACAACACTAAAACTGTTCAGTTAATCAATTTATGGTTTATCAGCCGTGAACAATTAACGATTCCCATAAATTTTAACACAGGTGAGCTGCATATCTGTACTCTAGGACAAATAAACCCCCAATAAGGTCACATCCTCGAAAAATTTTCATTTGGAAGGCTTCATGAAGAGTCCTACCTTGTAGAGGGCC